>VRLP01006192.1:0-2500 GCA_009660295.1 Lophius piscatorius | reverse complement strand
TCTGGACGCACCGAGCAGAGCGAGAGAGCAGAAGGCTGCCTGTTTGACCCAAATATCACTCCACGTTTAGGCCGAAGGATGAGATAATGCGGCGGCGTTTGATCGGACCGAGCCGGAGTTCTGGGCCGCCGTAGAAGGAAAGCGAGAGAAAACATCGGGAAAACGTTGTTCCTCTTCTGTCTCGTTTCTGCAAACGGCCGATCCTACGACGGCTGATCCGGCATGTTTGGTTCTGTTTGAGCTGCATGGATGTGTGGCGCCGTGATTCGGCTGTTTATCCCGTGTAAACATGGGATTTTCTCTGTGGAGGCGAGGCGGGTCGGCCGGCTGAGTGCTAACGCAAACACAGCTGAGGGTTTGTTTTGTTTGCTCTGTTGACTCTCAGTTTTACACCTCGGCCCTCGATCAGAGCAGGAGGGACGTGGAGCAAAGCCCGGGACGGAGGCAGAACCGGGGTTCCGGGCCCGGACACGGAACCACCGGCGTCCACCGAGGCCAGATTTAGCATCTCAGAGCTCTAGCGCCGTGCTTAGCAAGTCAATTATCTTAAAGAACCTCTTTAATTTTACAAGAAGGTCCAAGAGGGTCCACACCGGTGGGTCTTTACTGAGTCAGAACCATTCAAACGCTCCTTCTAAGGTGTTATAAAATGAGTTTACGGTAGATTACCGCTTCCAATTCTCTCAAATTTCAATAAAGATTCATTTGAAAGCGCCGAGAAAGTTAGCGTTTTTTTTGCTAGCAACATGCTAATGAGACAGAAAATGATCTGCCTTGATTATTTGTGCCATACCTCAAAAAGAAAGAAAAAAGAGCCACCAAAGTTTATGGACTCATAGGACGACCTGTGGTTGGTCCGATTAGCAGAGAGAATTGTGGGTAATCTAGCAACGTTTCACTGTATAGAGTGTTAGCTTGATAGCTAGTGCCGCTCTGACAGCTAAGAACCGTTTTTTCTACTTCCTGTGCCATAAAACAGACTTTTTACTTTATGACGGCCTGTTGTTTATTATCTTCATGACGCGTCGTCGCCACCTCGCTCAGGCGCATCGGGGAAAATGCGCTGACCTCGGGGAATCGATTCGTAAAGCCCGACGAAGGCCGACCAACATTTCTAACATGTCAGAAATCCAATTAATAATAATAATAATATTATTATTATTTGTATTATTACAGTTAAAGTTATAATTCCGACTAATTTTAATCATTCTATCGTCATAAAAAAACAGATAATTAGATCTGTGCTGCAAATGTGAGACGACTATAAACAGCTGGTTGGTTTTCTATGGAGGAGCGTTTATGGACTCAACAGAACCTGCAACCCAAACAAAACCGACAAAAAACAACGTGACGTCACTGTTTTCACAACCGTTTACACGACGACGGCGACAGAGTTTTCAAAAGGTTACATTTTCGGGAATCGGACAAAAGTTAGAGAAAAAAAAAAAATGGTCCAAACCAATAAAAGTATACTGTTTTATTATCAGAACCTGAAACTCAGTTCTGGACACGGTGAAGGGAACGTCGGTCCAAACGTACCGTTAAAGGGACGGCGAGTGGAATGTAGAATCCAGGAGTAGTAATCACAGCAGGTCCAGACAGACGGCTTCTTCTTGCCCAGTAGAGTCAACAGAACCACGTTCTCCAACTGAAAGTTCTGGACACAGTGACCCAGTTGTGCGTCTTTCAGTCTTTGGATGTACTTCACTGAGGAAGCACCCATGAGTCCAAGCCCCCCCCCCTCAGTGAGGGAAACCTCATAAATCTGACCTGCTGCCCGGTGGTCTTCAAGAGACGTTTAATGGCCACCGTGTCCATCGGGCAGAAAGGCTCACTTCTACCTACCAACCATTACTGGACCGAGACAGAACCTCCTTTTCACCCAGAGATGGAGCGACGGCGCCACAGAAGCCCCTCCCTTCACGCTGGCTTTCGTGGTTACGTGACGGATGATCTTGTCTTCTGCTTGGAGCTCCTGGACGTCTCGCCGTCTCCCAGCCTTGAAGACACTTTTGGTAGATTTTCTTCTTCTCTGGTTTAGCTGCTAATCGCTACCAACAGCTCCCGATCTATCTTAGCGGAGTCATAAGCCGCCACCACCACCTGTGTCCAGACCAGAGTTTGGTTGGGGGGTGGGGGGTTGAGTTCCAAAGTCTTTCTGACGAGCTGTTCTTCTCAAACACAATTATTCTTACGTTCTTTTACGGTTATCTGCGTTAGAAAAACTTGCCGAGTCGTTAGTTTTATTCCCGAAAGTTCGGGGAATTACATCATGGCTTGTTTTCTCAAGTTTGTAACCCCGCGGTCGTTAGAGTGAGGAAGAACTGGAAAAATCAAACTTTCAATTTGTGTCTAAAAGTTCTGATTGGTTCGTCATAAAAAGATCCAGATTTTATTCACTTACTTTTAATTAATTATTTATTATCAGATCAGTGGTCTTCCTCCACAGTCAGACACCTTCATCAGTAGTCTTCCTCCACAGTCAGACACCTTCATCAGT
>VRLP01006191.1:0-30459 GCA_009660295.1 Lophius piscatorius | reverse complement strand
ATATTTCTGAGATGGTGAAAGGAGATCTTGCAGATGTGTTTGATGTGGGATTCAAAAGTGAGTTGAGGGTCAAATCTTACACCGAGGTTGGTGACTGATGAAGTCACCAACCTTGTCACCATGAAACAACTGATGAAGTCACCATGAAACAACTTATTTCCTTAAATGTGTGTTGCAATTTTTGCCACCCTGCATTTTATATTTGTGCAGCAACAGTAAAAGACCTGAGTCTTCTTCTGTAGTGTGTGATGACGTTTGACGTTTGGATCGCATGGAGAAGATCCGGGACAATAACTCCACACAGAAAAACTCTCCAACTCCTTCAGATTCTGAGGTTGATAGGTGGGGACTCTCCTCTGCAGCACATCTCACAGAGGTTCTGTGGGGTTTAGGCCAGGTGACTGGGATGGCCATGAAAAAACCTTAAATTTGTTAACTGAGATCATTGTCAAGCTGGACGGTCCAACCAGGGCCCACTTAAAGACTTTTAGGTTTTCATTTCATAGTATTTGATGGATCCATTAATTTTTACAAGATATCCAAGACTTAGGAAAAAAAAACGGCCCCACAGCATCAGATATACACCTCCACACTTCACCGTGGCTATGAGGTGCTTTTCTCTATGGCTTGCAATCATGCTACAACGCTCCCATCTTAGATGTTTCTTACCAAAAAGCTCTACTTTGGTCTCATCTGACCTCTGACCTTGTTTCAGGGAAAATCCCAGTGGTGTTTGGTGAACTGTAGGAGCTTTACTTTGTGTGTGGATGCAAGCAGAAGCTTTTTTTAAATTGATTCTCCCCTAAACAGCTTGAGTTGTGGTAGTTGCAATCTGATGGTGGACCCCAAGATTTAGCTGACATGTGCAATTCTCTCGCTGTAATCCTTGGAGAGTTTTTGCCAATTGAACCATCTTCCTCACAGTGTGTGGGGTCAGTTTGTAAGTATGTCCTCTTCCAGGTAGATTTTTTTTAACATCTCAATGATTTTTAACTGTTGAGAGATTTTCTTTTATCCATTAGCAGATTCGTGCAGCTTTACAACTTTTCTCTGAACATCATTTCTACGTTCTCCGATCTTTCACATTGTGAAGAACGTCAAAGAGAAAAAGGCCTGTGTCACCTCACTCTTCACTGTTCACCAATACCGAGTTCCTATTCAAAAAGGCTAACCTAAATATATAAATTAGGACTGGGACTGAACTTTAGCTTCCTTTTAATCACAGGATTTCCTGGGGTTGCCAAAAATTTTGGCACACACGTTTTAGAGTTGGTTTTTATCAAGAATAAAAAGGGTTTAAATTCTATTGTTTGAGTAAAAGGTCAGATGTAGCGACAGTAAGCTAATCAATTAAAATTTTACCAAGCAATTTGCCGTTTTATAGTGAATGTAGATTGTGTAATTCAATAAATTGACAATTTATCAAATAAAAAAATTTGAATCGTCATTGTTGTAAATATACTGTATTTTTAATGTTATGCCATTAACATTAATTAAAAAACACTATAATTATGTTGTTTTTTTTTGGATGTTTTCCGCATAAATATGGTAAAAATGATAAGTGCCCAGAAACACCACAAGTACTAATATAACTGATAGTAATATAACTGATTCCATAGTAACTAACTATTATAATGATGGTAAACTAACATTACTTGAATTATCAGTGTGTGGTTTGAAAGTGTGTGTTTTTCTTGTTTCACAAACAAAACATGGACCCTAAATCATTTTCACGATTCGAGGCCGTGCAATTTGTCGCCCATTAGACGAGAAATTCCTCAAACCTGAGTGTGATCTGACTGATGATGATGACCAAATAGAGGATCCTGATCATCGGCCCACTAATGAAGAAGAATTTGGGGACACTCCTTTTGAGTCCATGGATGAGGAAGAGGTTGCCTCTACAAATACATCTTCTACACCACTGCGCTGTACGGAGTAAGTGATGCAGTGAAATGGTTTGACAACAAATTTGTCAACCTTCTGAGCAATGCCTATGGGATCATCCCTCTCCCAACTGTCAAATGGTGGAGTAAAGACACCAATGATAAGACTGCCTTCCCCGCACCCATCAACCAGTCCTGCCCATAATCAGCAGATGGGAGCACTGATCTTTCTGACCCCTTGATACGCCTGAACAAGACCCCAGCAAGACGATAGTACTTCTCCCTCTTGATACATTGACCTCTGCATTTCAAATACCTGGATCCTCTACATAAACACTGTGACCCTCTGAACCGTAAAACCAATATTTCTCAAGAGGTTCAACCTAGCAGTACCCAGTTGAAGAAAGTCAAGAAGCAAGCAGCCAAAGTTGGGCGACCATGGACCTGCTGTTTATTATCTCAGAAGAGATGCTTTTCCCCAAGACCCTCAAAACCCCAACCGGATGTACATTATGACAGATATAGACATTTGCAAATGTCAGAAATCCAATGTTTTCCTGTGTTGGATAACATCAAGTAGAATCTAACGCTATTGCAACACACCAATTAGTTGTGTCAAGATGGAGAAACCGGTTTGTTCAATCCGTTTCCTGATTTCAGCAATGTTCTACTATATTTGAATAGTAAAAGCAATTTTTTTAAATACCACCAGATATTGCGAGTGGGGGGTCAACAGAATGTCAAATATACTATATTAGCTGTTTATTTCTTCAAAATCTTGTCTTTCAATTGTACTTCGCCAACTTTTTTGTTTCACTAACCATGATGTAATATCTCAACCGTTTGGTAGAGGCATGTGTTTTAAAAACTGGGGGGTCTTGAGTGTTTTTGATTCTTGTTATTATAGCCCAAAAGAAATGAGAAATGCAAACAATTAATTTTCCATAGCCTTTTTCTTGGTGCTAACATTAAAGTTTGACAGTCTGGGTTTTCCCTTCAAAAGGGTCTAATACTTTTTCCCAAAGACCCAGCCGGTAAAAGAGAAACCTTTTTGTTTCAATGACTAAAATAATTGATTAAAGCACGTGTTTAGGTAGGTTGCCTTTTGATATTTGTAAAATTCAGCTTGAAGATCCGATACCATTTAGTATTAGATGTACACAAAAAGAAGAAACCAGGAGAGGGGTCCAATACTTTGTGACATAACTGTAAATCCATCACGAAGACATGGAAGTGGTTAGGACATCCACAGGAACTCCACGTGTGGCACCAGAACACACCTCCACACCCCACTGATGATGATGATGATGATGATGATGATGATTATGATGACCTCCTCCTCAGGCTGGTACTCTGACAGGCCTCAGACCCACCTGAGGGGGGCCTCACCCAGACACCCTTCATGATGCGGCTCCTAGTTCCTCGTCTGGTTACTCAGCTTTAATAATGAAGACGTTCCTGTCAGCCCTCGCGCTGCTGAGACTCCAGCGTCTTATTTGTGTTTTGTTCCTGAGGACGCGGAGAATGTCATCGCTGAGCTTCACAAATCCATCCCAGTACTTTAATCTGCAGGTATCTTCTTCAAGCCGTGCGGATGCAAGGCTTCTTTTTAGCCCGAGTGTAAATCCCGGAGAGCGACTGTTCTCATTTGTACTCCTTGTCATGTACAAATGCAAATATGTGTGATAACCTGGTGCAGAAACTGTAAATAGATGACGGCTCCATGGAGACAATCCGTGGACCTGCTCTGATGCTAATGCTGCAGATATAGAGCAGATAAAGTGTTCCTCCAAAATAACAGGTGATGTGTCGGAGAACCTGTCACTTCCTGTGCGGTGTTGTTTCGCTTAAAGGTTGTTGAAGAATATCTTCCACACATTTCTCCTAGAGCCTCCTGGCATTTTTTGCATCATGACCTTTTAAACAGAGCTCAACGTTTACTTGGGATCCTACTTCTCGGGTTTGGGCCTCAAGGATGTGAGTTCATGAGAGTTAGACTAAACTGTTTCGTCATTTGTTGCAGAGGATTATTGAGACGGGGGACACAAGGATCGGTTCCGTCTGTCATGTTTTGTACCGGGCACATCGATCAAAAACTGTTAAATATTTTCTCATGAAATTTTGTACACACAGAAACCTAGAATTTGAAAAACCAAAGTCTAATTCTTTCCATTTCCACTTTTACAATTTGTACTTAGGCTCAGTTTGGTGGTTGTTTTGATTTTCTACACACACTAGTTTAGTGCAAAAGTGGTGCCTTTTACCTTTTTTTTTATTATATTTATTTTTCTGTTCACATGGTTACATGCTGGACCTGAATTCATCATCTGAGTGGGAGGAAGGTTTCTGAGCCTCAACCTAAAACAGCAGAATATTCTCTCACAAAACTTTTTTTTTTCTTTTTATTTGGAAAAAAGGAACTTTTTCTCGGATATGCAGTTCATAATTAAATTTGCAGATCCTCCATTCATTTATTCAGCCTGGTGAATATAATTTTGGTTAAATGTTATGGGAAAGAGGAGTTAAATTCAGAGTCATCTTAAAATCAACTTTCCAATGAAAAACTAAGATTTGTAGAAAAATCGGAAAATTACAGGGCATAACTATTATTAATTTAAATGCAATGTGCGGTGAAACTAGCATGTATCATTTGAAAGATTTGCTCTGGACAGAAAATGATTTTGGACGTACACAACGGCAACGATTACAAACTAACTTCTTTCTGTCTCTCTTCGGTGAACCTGACTATTTCATGCTTGTTTTTCTTCTCAAAATGTGGCATTTGAATGATTTACACAAACTGGGATAGCATTAGGCATCTCATATTCAACAGGAAATAGCAAAAATAAAAGATAGGCTTTGAATTTATCACCAATTTAGAACCCCATTATGAAGATTTATGTGAAACATATGAAGCATTTGTTTCATCTCTGACCCCCAAAGACCTTTCAACCCTTAAATGTTTTGTTGAGCACATTTTGAGTCATTATTACTTATTGAAGAATGTGAGCCATTTGACTGAACCCGTTAAGAATGGGACCCAGTGACAGCATGTATATGCTACAGAATGAGGGGTCAGGGATGGAGCCCTGGGGGACACCACTGGTCAAAGGGGCCACCGTGGAGGCATTAACCATTGCTATTGAGAAAAAATCCTATGATTTGGGATTTTTTGGCATATTTAATCATATGAGGACTTACTAAGCAGATAAGTCAAATGTTACAACCAAAGAAGTCCAAAAAGGGTCAAATAAAGCAAAGGCAAAAGGTTGAGCTAATCGAATTCAAGTTTACTTTCTTCCATGAAATCCAAAAATGAATCATGAAATAGATTTTTCTCCAATCTTTCTTACTGTTTAAAGATCGGACTCTCTTAATGAATGCCCGAGGAAATAAAAAATAAGAAGTTATTATTTCTTGTTGAGGACATTCACGGTTAAAGGCTCTTTAGAATATGACTGTATGTAATAATAATAACAATACATTTAATTTATAATGCACTTTACATTTGGATCAAATCTCAAAGTGTTAAAAGGAAAAACAGATAAAAGCATCAATAAAAAATAAAATAATAACTATATAAAAACCTGACCAAAAAGCAGCAATGTTAATTAAAGTTATAGGTTCTGCTAAAAAAGAAAGTTTTAAGTCCTTGTAGGAATTTTTGTGGAATCTTTCAGTGAAGGAACGTAAATACCTGAGAAGTGTAATCCCTGAATATCCTAAAATTAATTCCCTCTTCGATTCCCCCGAATTCAACAAAAATAGAAGGTTATTAGAGAAGAGGGTTTTTTGGCATGTTTTATCAAAATAATGCTAATAATGTATTGAAATATGTCACAGACTTGTGAGTTAGAATTTCCCTGTGCTTAATTACATTTTTTTAAATTATACGAATGAAATCAAGAAATGAATCTCTACTATTTATGCTCTGATAATGTGTCTATAACAGAACTTTATTTTAGGTTCGGAACAGCGTCTTCATTCCTTCTTTTGTTTGGAGGGGGGTCAACAAAAAGAAACCTCAGTAAATCCTCTTCAATCACATTCCACAGTAGTTCTCACGAATGCCGACTGATTAATATTGAATTGATTCCATTCATGGATGAAGACCGAGAGACGCGGCTGAAAGTCTCCAAATATACTTAATGCATAACATTTGAACCTGACGAGTAAAACTTTACCTTTTTTTTACCTTCACATTAACTTTATTAAGTCCTTCATGTTATAACATTTTCAAATGTTATACCCACATACGCCTCAGTGGGAGGAAGAACTGGATTGGTTTTGAGAAAGTACTGTTGTTAATTTTCAACAAGATCAAGGGAGCTTTATCTCAAAAAGGTTCTTAGGCTTTAATTTCTCCACTGTTGATCCGATCCTGTCCAGTATTGGTGCGTATGAATCGACTCGAGGAGATGGATCGTGTATATAGACAGCGGTTAGCTTTAATAGTTCCTATTTTAGTCACTAAGGAGAGCTTTTTTTTGAACAAAAGTTTTTTTCGGACATAACTTGGTCTGATTTACACCAAATTTGGTGCATTTGAATCAACTCGAAGATAGGCATCATTTACTCTAGTAGTTCACATTTTAATCACCAGGGGGAGCTTTTTAACAAACAACGCTGTCTCCTGGATGGAACTCAAAAGCTATTTCATGGATCATTTTCAAACTTTATAGCCACGTGGACCTTAGTGCGAGGAAGAACTGGATTGATTTTGGGCAAGATTGGTCGTTTATTTCTGACACCAGGGGCAGCTTTATCTGGAAAGGTTTTCAGCACATAATTTCTCAACCATTGATCCGATTTAGTCAAGAAATGGTGGATATGAATTAATCTGAGGAGTTTTTTTTATAGAAAAAATACTGTTTACATAACTTGACATCTGATTAGTTCAAACAGGGTGATTGCTCTTACAGTTGAGAACTGGCGACTTTTCAGGGATATGTCCTTGCTGTCAGGGACGATGTCATCGGCTTAGCTGCTTATAAAAGTTCGTGACAGTACCATGTGACAGTACCATTGATCTTTTCAATGAGCATACTGGTGAAAAGCAAAAAAATGTTGGTGGTATGTCAGTTTATTATCAAAATGAATGAGACAGGGATGCAGACATACATTTGTTTGCTATGGTGGTAGAAGTGTAGTGCCCGTCAATCATCATTTTAGGCTGAGGAGAAGAAGATAAAAACTGTATCTGTTAAAGCATTTATTTATGAAATCAGCAACCTGATGACTCCCAGTTGTCATTGCTTCAATCCTCCATCTTTGAAACACTCATGTGAGGATGCTCAGTGGGAGAAAAACCACAGGAGTTCTGATCTGCCTGTTCACACTGCCATCCCATCAACAGGAATCAGATGTGTATCTGATGTGTATCTGATGTGGGATCACATTGGAAACTTGCCCTAATCAGATTTGAAAAGATCAGATTCCGAGCCAAAATCAGATTCCATTTCAAAATCAGATCTGAGTAACATCAGAGCAAAAATCAGGTGAACGTAGCCTTGAAGATCTGAAAGACCTCAGCAGGGCCGTCTCAGAGGATCTGAGAGGATCTGAGACGGCCCTGCTGAGAGACGAGCATGTGTCACAAACAGACCGAGTAATTACAGCCTGAATAATTATGCACTGAGAGGGAGGGGGGCACGATTTGCCCCACTGATCAGAAAAGTTCATGTGAAGTTATAATTAAACAATAACACGTTTATAAATGAACGCACACATGCGTTTGTGTACTTAAGTGTGCAAACTGTAATTAGCTGCGATGCATCCGAGTGGGATTGAAGAACAACAATGTCAAACGGTGGAATTATGTTCGGAGTGTGTCACTGGTGTGAGACAGGAGGAGGAGGGGGACACAGAGAGAGAGAGAGAGAGAGAGAGATACAGACGTCTGATCCAACTTCAATCCACTCTGAGATGGACATGATGTCTGACAGGGAGACATTAGAGAAGATATGGAGACAGAGATCTCTGGGCTGTAAATAAAGTTGCTCACAAAAACATCTTTATTGTCTAAATGAATGAGACCCCCAGGAATCCCACTGAATCATTATGCTGTTTCTCAGAATGTGAAATGACATCATGTGAGCCGAGCGAGATCACGCACCCATGACGTTCCTCCAGACGGACTCTGTTAATCATTCCTTATTAATATTATTGCTTGGATTTATGACGGTTGGGAGAAGTTGGTCAATCTGGTAATTCAAATTTAAATATTTTAGTGAGTGGACTTCATTATAGACTGCCTCGCGACCGTTCTGCTGTACGTCCATCGTCAGAGGAGGTCAAAAATAACTGGACAGCCAAACGAGTTTCCCCGATACGCCACTGAATGATGACTTTTATTTTAATTTCATTTTTCATTTATTGATTTGATCTCCATGGTTTCATTGCTATTATTTTAAGATATGATGTCATCTTTTTTTCCTTCTCTTTACGGTCCTCATTCTCTTTTTGTATTTATTTAGTCTTATGATGACTTTTTGACTTTTCTCTATGTTCTTGTTTCATATCATTCTTTCTGCACTGCATGTCTTTTTCTCCTCTTCTTTTCAAATGCATCCTCTCTGTCTTGCACGTTTAGCCGTATTGATTTAAATAAAAAATGTTTGCTTTGTAGATAAAGTTATTACAGTTATTATCATTACGTCATTGCACCTGATATTCGAGACGTCCATTAATATGACTGAACCAAGCTGGTATCATTCTAAATCCACCAACAGAGATATTTTCGTCCTCTGTTTGGGTCTGTTTGCACACAACATCTTTTTAGTGGATTTCCTGTAAACTGCTGGGCGAAGCTGAGCAAAAATTATGAGGAAGGATCCATTTAACTTTGGACCAGTTCCAGATAAAAAGGAAAGATAAGGAATTTAGTTTCATTTTCATAACATAGTGAGTTGAGGCTTTCCCTCCAGCATTTCCTTCTGTCATGGCTTTGATGTCTTTGTGACATGTGACCTTGATGTCTTCCGATAATGGGGAACGTGAGTTTCCGACACACAAACCTTTGATTGATGAAAGTCTAGGACAGAAACTTTGTTATAAATATGACTTTACAAGTTTGTGTACAGGAATGACTTTTTTGCTAGTTTTTGCCGCCGCAGACATTCCTTCTCGTTTGAGATCCCCTCGTATCATTATCATGATTAGTTTGATTGATATTCAGGAACATGTAGACGTCATTAAACCTTTAATGTCTAATTATTTCTTTTGCGTATTTTTTTCTTTCTATGAAGTATTTTTTAATTCAATATGTTGGAAATTCTAAATCTACCATAAAATTACAAACGGTTTAGTCGAGCATGAGACTAAAATTATTTCATGATGAAATTCTGTTTTTCATGAAAAATAGTCCATTTTATTAAGATTAGCTCAACCTTTTGGTTTTGGTTGTGTAAAGTTACATAATTCTGCTTAGTTACTCCTCACATGCTTTAATTTGCAGAAGAACAAAATTAAGACTTTCTTAATAGCCACGGTTAATGCCTCTGCCTTGGTGTCCTCTCTGACCTGCGGTGTCCCCCAGGGCTCCATCCTTGACCCCTTATCTTTATCACTGGTTCTTTCTGTAAAACATTTCAGTCTAAATAATTTGTTTATTACTTGCATGAGACTCTATTACATAGTTTCATGGCGATCCATCAAGTAATTTACGTCTAAAATAGTCTTTAAAGTCCTATCTTGCCTAAGAGGAAAGATTTTCTTTTGAATTTGCCTCCTATGCATTTCATCATTTGTTGGAAATCTAAATAACGTATCAGAGCTGCTCTGCAAATTGTGGAATCCGAGGATGATCCATTTACAGGACGAGGACATAGCCAGCTAACAGACGGGAGAATTTCTCTGGAGTTCGGTGACACAGTCGGGCAGAGATTCTCTAGCTGCCACTGGGCAGCTAGAGACAAGGTGGGCTGGGCAGCCCCCCGCAATCCTGAAGACAAGAGTAGATGAAGTCTTTGGAGGGTCGACTCCAAGTAGAGGCTCCAGTCCATCACGGATTCATGTCTCCAGACCTTTCTTCAAATCAAAGTCTGAGAGAAACAGTTTGATGGTGTAACTCCACAATCCAGTAGTTTCATAGCTCATGGTCTGTTCACAGGATTTCTAATACTTTTTCTAACACATTTGATGGGTTCTGTAACAAATCACTGATTTTGTTCCGCACATTCTTTAATGAGTCCTTCGTCGCTACACAGGCAACCCTTCTATCAAGTCAAGAAAGCTGAAACCCACCCAAAAAACAACCTTACTCCCCTCTCTTTATTTCAATCCGCTTTAAAACTTCATGCATTTTCTTCATCACTTTCCTAAACCTCCCACCACGGTTCGTTCAAATCTCTCATGTAGTTTGTGTGTAATCGTACTGACAGAGGAGACACTTTCTCCGTGGACAACAACGAGACACGAGAGACAAGGGACGAGAGGGAAACGTCATGATCACATGATGAATGATGTGAGATGAAGACACTTCAGTTTGAGCTGCTGCCCTGAAGGCAACACCAGCTGGCCTGAACTTGATTTACTCCCTGAAGTGTCCTTTCAAATGTAATTTTCCCAGGATTTAAAATCTACAACGCAAAGAGTTTGGTTAAAAAAAAAAGAAGAAATGCCTGCAAAAGCAGAGAGTGGGTGTCATCCACTGACACATCCACAGTGGGTGCTCCTGATTTTCCCCTCCGCTCTGTTCATGAAGAGGAGGAGGTACGTCTCTTTGATGTTGCTGTTGTTATAAAGTGGCTCAGACGGGTAGTTTACATGTTGCTGGAATCTGGAGACTCTCCTCTTACTCATATGAGGTCATCATTATCATCATCATCATCATCATCATCATATGACTCACAACCACCTATAGGTGTCTAAGAGGAGAGCTTCAGGCCCTCTTGTAGGATAGATGCTGTTTTCCTGTGGGATTTGAATCTTTAATTAATATCTTATTGGTTAAAGGAAAATACTGTTCCAATTCTCAGTTTTCACTAGTCCACATCCTGTGTGGCTTGTACACCGGAAAAAGATAATTTTTTTGAAATAAGTCACTTCAACTAGTAACACTCAATGAAATCAAATATTTAATAACTTGAATTAATAAATTGGATTAAAAAAATACCGTAATTTCTATAAGTTCATCAACAATTTTCTTTTCCTGCAGTGTTTAAGACAAATATTACACTCTGTGAAAAAGTATTTGTTTGATAAACTCAAAAAATTTCTTTGCCTGGGAACTCTAAATTAGATTAAGTATTAATGACTTAAATTGATAAGTTGGATTCAAAAATACTTAAGTTAATTTAGGTTACTAGTTGAAGTATTTTGCTATGAAAGTTTAAACCTCAAAAGCATGAAAAAAGTGAGTTTTTGGACATTCTGCGAATCTCTTTCCAAAAACTTTTTCCACTTACTTGCATTTTCAACTTAAACTAAACTTAATGTGTGTTACCAGTGAAAAAACATCTATTTTTTGCATGTTGAAAAGGCCCGCTTCACTGACTTTTTCTGAGCTCCTTCAATCATATCCCTGTGTATGACTGTATGTGATTAACAAAGCATAAATTATCATTATTATTATTAATATTATTAATATTATTATTATTCCATTCATAGACTAAGACCACGAGATTCAGCTGAAAGGCCCAAATATAGTAAGTGCATAACATTTGAACTGTGCTCTGACCCCTAAACAGTGAAACTTTACCTTTTTTACTTTTAGATTATCTTTATTATAGTATCAAAACTTCCAAGAAAGGAATTCCCAGCACGGCGAACTTTCCCGTACCTGTCTGTGCTGATTTACCTGAGTGCTTTCCACACCACAGGTATATATTTGATATGATTGGTGGCAGATATTCAGCCAGTCAGCATATTAAAGAGGTCTTCCCACAAATCAATAGCCTGATGTAGATCTAGTAAAATTGCATCAATATTATTTTGCAAGATAATCAGTGGGGGAATTCTTGTTTTTTGATGAAGTTTTGATACGTCACTCAAAAACTGATTTATAAATTCTAATTTTGGTGATCTACTGTTTCATCAAAGTTTTCCACTCCCTCTGTAAAATCTAAGACATTTTTAGACCCACTTAAAGCAGAAAACCAAGTCGTCCCTGTGACTGAATGTTTGTTATCACCAGATATTTTAAGGATTTCTAAAATCTTAATTCAGCTTCTGAGGTGAAATTGTCTTTTTACTCATTGCTCTGGAACACAAAGTTAGATATTGCTGTAAATGTGTGTGTAATCATTTGGGCTTTATACTGTATGCCAGCAAATAAAAAAGATGAAGGTATATAACAATATAGAAAATGCCCCTCAGACCTCAGAGTTAACCTGTCAATCATTTTTTGCATTGAGTTTTAAAACATTGGTGTCATTAATGGCATAAATCATGACTTTGTTTCTGTTCATGTGAGCCACGTCTGTGAGGTCCTGGTCCAGCATCCACAATACCAGTACGCTGAAAGTGAGACAGCTAAATGGAATTTCGACCATCCATCTATTTACTGTAACCTCATACCCTGCATGGTCGTGGGCCTGGAGCCAATCCCAGCTGGGGTTGAGTGAGAGGCGAGGTGTAACCCAGACAAGTGACCAGTTCATCAAAAACACACAGAGATAAACCACCCGTCACTCTCACACAGAAAATGGGCAGGTTAGGGTCACCAGTTATAACAGAGAATTTATAAACTATGTTCTTGGACTGTGGGAGGAAGCAGGGGATTTTGGAGGGAACCAACACAAACACGGCGAGGGGCCCCCGGTGGATCAGAATCTAGAACCTTCTTCCTGGCAATAGTGCGAACCTAGTGGACGCCACCTTACTGTCGTGAATAAACCTCATTCAGCAAACATTGCATCTTAATATCTACATCTGAGATTTCCTCACTGTGAAAATCACGTCAGAAGTAGCAGGTTTTCATAAACTGTAGGTGTTTAATGTTTTTGGTTTGATCCATGACCTCGTCTTTAAATGATCTTCAGCACTGGATTAAAATATCCCCAAAGGAGTTGTCCGAACTTTTCATGTGGTTTTACTCCAGAAAAGGAAATGTGTTAAAATGACCAATGGAGGAGTTTCTTTATTTTATAATTATTGAGGTTCAGGTTAGTTTCTAAGGCTTTACTGAACAGAGTGAGGATTAATATCCCCATTTCTAATAATCTTGTAATAGTGTGCCGCTTCCACTTACAGCGCTGATTCCTTTTTTCTAATCATTAAAAGTATTCTTTTTAATTAAATGTAATATATTTCCATATATATCAGCCTGATTTTCTAACATTCAAATATTTTTTAAAGACGATGTTGTAATCCTTAGCGGACCGCTGGCAAAACTGAGTCAAAAATGATAAAAACATTAACTGCTACAGCGAGGAGAAGAGAATCCATCACAAACAAATACATTTAACTTATTCTTGAGTTTATATCAAAACTGCTCTTTAATCTAAAACAAAACATTCCATTTTTTGTCTATTTCATTTATATTACTTTATTTGTTGAATTTTTAAACTTTCTCCAAATACATAAAATGAGAAATATTCTTTCAATATGAATTAAGGATTAAAGAAATATATATATGAAAAAAAGATAGATATATATATTTAAGTGCATTGGGTGGGAAAGTCAGATATCCAAACCTAATTCCTTCATTATTTAAAAAAAATTGAAATAAGCAATTATGAAAAGATATTATTTCCCCTATAAAAACAAAACTACGACAGTGGTTTGTGTCTGTCGAGCTAAAATGAGCTAAACTGCGGTTGAACTCTTTCCACCTTATTTTAAGTTTATTTGAATACATTTTATCATCATATATTATTATTCTCCTGTAGCAGCATGCTAACACACAATTTTGATAAAATTAGAAACTAAATTGTTATTAGTACACTTAATTTCAGTCAATAAAATGTCTTAACAGCTTGGACTCACCCTTGGGTGACGCTGGCGTCGCTAGGTGGAGCTAGAGTTCTGACTATCTCTGTTTCTCTCCACCTCAGTGCCACAACTGTGTGTTTTTTTTTTTTTTTTTTCTATCCTGCATGGTAGCCTAATGGGAAATTTGAAATCACCTAAATAAAGAGGAAGGTGTAATTAATGCGAAGATCTATTAATTGCATCTGGTGGAGATGGGACGAAGGGCACGAGGGCTGCACCAAAGTACCTCAGAGCTGAGGTAGTGGGTTCATTTCTGGGTGTCACAGGGTGACAGGCCTTCTTATGACAGGTCAAACCGAGAGGAATGATGATGATGATGCAGAGATGTTTCATTTCTCTGCTTCAATAAATGTGAGAAAATAATGCGCATCCACTGTCAGGCCATTAATAACACCTCAGAGGGATCCTATGCGTATTATCATTCTATTCATATATTATGAATATTACTGCAGCTGATGAAAATACATTTACGTTTTGACAGGAAACTACATAAAGTAACATTTGGGTAAAAAAAAAAAATTCCTGGGTAATTATGCGAATTTTGCGGCATATTATTCAAGGAATACGTCATCAACATTTAAAAATAAACAATAATGTTTTAAAAAAACGGGGGGAAATTACGTGATTTATGGAAATACCCAATTAAAGTAAAGCTTCTTATTTATTCTCTAAATCTTTGGATGAATAAATTTAAAAAAATGTCACCTCACTTCTTAATATTTGTGATGACGTTAATAAATCGGCGCCATTAATAAGCGATCATCTGATGATCCGTTGGTCTTTCTCTACATGCCTCATAATGCTGAGGCTTCTAAATCTCATTTCCTACTCATCCACACAGACTCATCTTCTCACTCTGCTGCTGACATCACAGCAGAAAGCTGCTGGAATGAAATATTTAATATTATTATTATTATTATTATTATTATTATTATTATTATTAAGCACAGAGGGTAACGCTCCTCTTATTTATAGCTAAACAGGAAATAACAGCTTCATATTTTTCCAGCCTGGAATGAATAGATGTTGGAGATTCTCCTATCACATTTCACACCAGAGCTTCCTGTGGGAGTATTAAAGAGTAATGGCACACCGCAGGGAGGAGGAAAACACCATCAGGGTCACCACTGTCAGTATCACTGTCACTTCAAGTCCCTGCAGGAATATTACAGGAATTTTATGGGTTCATCTATTGATCCGGAACATTCTGTTCCGATGGGAGCATCTGAAGGAAAATTAATTTCCACGTTGTTTTTTTTTAATTTAAATTATTATTATTCTGATGAAAGGGAGAACGTGAACTTTAAGATGCGTTTAAATACGTTTTTTTTTTAACTTTGAATTTACAGGCCTTGCCTAAAGGCGAGGTGAGATTTTCGTTAAGTATATTAATCACCAATGAATAAATAAATAAACCAGTTCTGTCAGCAGAGGTTGAAAAATATACGCTTTTTTTTTTAAAGCATATTAGACCAAGAACATCGAAATAATCCTGATTATCTTTGTTTGAACACCTTATTAGACTTTATCCACGTGTTTCCTTTTTAGCTCACGATAATAAAGGTCCGTCATGAACCCAAAATTAAATAGAAATAAAAACATCCCCAGCCGGCCCATTTCATTCCATCTGAGGACCAATGTTGGTCCTCGGACCACACTCTGAGATCCCCTCCTCTCACCCTGGATGAAATCTGTCTGTTTAAAATCAGCCTTGGGCAGAAACAACACACCATCGGTGCACAATCTCCCATAAATCAGCCCCGATGTCCTCTCAAACATGAATCAAACCGAACCAAACCAACACCAAAGCTTAGATGTCGGATAGACCGTGAACACACCGCAGCAACACAAAACACATTTAGCCTCGACGTTGGAAAAAAGCTGTTTAATATCAACCCCATTGTTTAAAAATGTGCAATCACTTGTTCACGTGATGAAACACCTGCAGGCGTCCATCACCTCTGCCGTATCTACCCCAAGTTCATCCAGTGAATTTGACATATAGCCTATACCAGCCCCTTAAAAACAAACAAACAAACAAACAAACAAAAAAAACTGGTTTCAGAAGCAATGCAACAAAATAAAAAGGAAACAGCGCTACAGGTCTATATCCCATAACTTGAATTCCCACTCACCAATTAAAGCTACAGATGAGAGATTTGAATGACATGATCATTTCTGCAAAATATGTTTAGAGGGAAAAATAAAACTAAGTCCCTGGATATCTGTTTTTGCATAAAAACAATCTAAAATCAAGATGTATATGAAGCTGTGGCAATCCCGCTGGAAAAATAATATAGAATAAAATAAAATGTCTCTCTCGTGCCCTACAACAAAAGTCTCCTTCATCGGTGTCCTTTCAGATCTCATATATCTCCCACTCTGTGTCAGCTATAAAAACCGTCGTATAATAAATTACAATCTCATTAACAATACTAAAAATAAAATACCTACGAGCTACTCTTCCCCCCCCCCCCCATGTAAAAAATAAAGCAACATGAAGATGAAGAAATTGACTGAAAATTAAATGCAAGGCAACGAACTCACAAAATAAAACGTAATAATAATAATAATAATAATATTGATGATAATAATAAAAATAATAATTTTGATCATATGCTGAATTTTTTTGGAACGTTTTAGGAAGAAATGTAAAGGCCTTATTACATTATTTTTGTTTTGTTTTTTTGAAACCAAACACACTGATCATGATGGTTATCTCCGATTTTATAACAATTCCCTACAATACTCTTATCGATCATCAATTCAGTCATTAAAGCACTAGTTTTGATTGGAAATAAAACACTAAAATTGGCAAAAAGAGAACCCCTTAGACAATTTAAACAAGTTAAATTGATTTCACATTTATAGAAAAGCATATTTAGACAAAAATTACTCAAAGGCGGCACATCAAATTTTGTAAATTTCGGCCATAAAAATAACCTTAAATAACAGATACAAGGCAGTATGGGTAGGCTATGACTGGATTAGAAAAAAAAGAAGAAGTAAACCTGCTTGTTTTTGAAAACAACAGTCCAAAAAAAGTGCCCAGTGAAGAAAGGAAAAGGGATGAAGCCATGACTTTTAAAGTTATACAATATTTACAAAAGTGTATCCAAATGTTCTGAGAGAGTTGCTGACGACGTGGATTTGTGTCCAGATCGTTGGACCGAGAGCCCGTCCTGGTGTGGAAAAGTGCCAGATAATCCAATGAATCGCTACGGAGCCCTTCATGAGAACTGGGAGGGGGGGGGCTTCTTCGGGGAGAGGGGAGGTGGGGGTCCTATTCAACGCCTGCATTGTGAAAAATAGAATGGAGTTTCTGTTTATACTACTGTTGTCCTCATTATAATAATAACAGCAGTAATATAATAATGTATTTTAACTCGTTTTTATTCTCATTCTCACGTAATAATAATAATAATAATAATAATAATAATAATAATAATAATAGCAGTGTTTCGGATAAGATGGAACCCATGGGTGATGCTCACCCTCAGCTGGAATCTGCTGGTCTGGCCGCAGCATTTTTTTTTTTTTTTTTTTACTGGCCTCCAGTTTACTCCATCAACGCAGCTCCTTTGGCCCCCTCTCCCTCACCCCCTCCTCCACCACCAACCCTCACCCATCGCTGCTGGAACCAGCTACAAAACTAAACGCTTTTTGGAGACGTTTTCCCTTTTTACGCACAGGAAAAGAAAAAAAGGTGATTTGATATAAAAGTGGCGAATGGGAACCATTCTGCTGCTTTATCTCCCTTTCCTCCCCTCCCTCCCTCCCTCCCCCCCCCCAAGTATAATTTCAACACACAATAGGGGCTACACCTTGAAACTGCGTCGTCTGGAGTCACAGTGCCAGGCATGTATCCACGGAGAGCTCCATGCAGGCTCGCGTTCCTTTACCTTCTGGGGGGAGGTAAAAAAATGTCACGTCCCCCCCCCCCCCTCTTACCTTCCTCCCTCACTCACTCATTTTCCATGTATTCACTGCAGGTGCTGTGCGAGCACTCACTGCGTTCTATTATACATAAAACACTATAGCGTCTCATGGTCCAGTGATTTATATATAACCTTGGGGATAAATAAAAAAAAGCATGATGGTGTCCTGGAAGAGCGCTCCCACGGAGTTCATTGGACCGGGGTCTGGACCCCGTGGTGCGGCGGCGTGTCCCCGTACACATCCTCGCTCCCCGGCAGAGCTCCGGGAGGGGTCATGCGTTTCTCCTTCTGTCTCCTGTTACAAAACCAAACCCTCACCACTTCTTTCTCCAGGTGCAGGCTGTCCGCCAGTCCGATTATTTCCGACGCTGACGGTTTAGGGCACTTCAAAAAATGGCTCTCCAGAGCCCCCTTGACGCTGACCTCGATCGAAGTCCGTTTTTTCCTTTTTCTCCCCTGCGCTGCGATTTTGTCCAGGCTGGTCGGGCTGCCCGAGGTGGAGTCCGCCTCCTCCAACCACTTGTTCAACAGAGGCTTCAGCTTGCACATGTTCTTGAAGCTCAGCTGCAGGGCCTCAAACCTGCAGATGGTGGTCTGGGAGAACACATTTCCGTACAGGGTCCCGAGGGCGAGTCCTACGTCCGCCTGCGTGAAGCCAAGTTTGATCCTCCGCTGCTTGAACTGCTTGGCGAACTGCTCCAGGTCGTCCGAGGTCGGTGTGTCCTCGTCCGAGTGGTCGTGCTGGCTCTGCGGCCGGTGCTGGTGCTGATGCTGGGACGGAGGGTGGCCGTGGTCGCTGAGGTGCGGGCTGTGGTGGTCCTCGTGACTGTCTCTTAGGTTGTGGTGGTGCATCCCTTGCGCGGTGCCCGGGATCAGCCCGTTGACGCTGAAGCCCGGTTGGGAGTAAATAAGGCTTTGCCCGTTGGTGGTCGCCATGCTCTGTATGTGCGCCGTGGTGGTGGTTCTCCACGCCCGGTTGTCGTGGTGATTCGCGTGCGTCTGGTGCACCAGGTGGGTTGGTCGCGACTGGTGCTGCAGGTTGCTGCTGGAGTTGTGCATCTCGTCCCGCGCGCCCTGCACCGTGGGTTTGATGTCCTGCTCGGCGCCGAGCGGGCTGGAGGACCACGGTGCTCCCTCTCCGTGGGACAGCGCGGTGATCCACTGGTGCGCGTGGCTGAGCGTGTGGCTGTTGCTCTGCAGCTGGTAGTCGCCCTGCAGAAGGCTCTGCGCGTCCCGGTACGCGGTGGCTTGCTGCATGCTGCCGGGCTCCGAGTGCACGATGGATGCGCTGGAGGTGAGGATGTTGTAGTGGTTGGACGCTGCGGTCGCCATGACTCTCGGAGCAGAACTGGTCCCGCTTATTAAAAGAAGCTCACATTTGACAGATTCTCTCTTGCCCACAGGCGGCTCCCAGGCGCTCTGCCAAGTTGAAGCCGAGGCGCACCTGGACTCCGCCCCGATCCCGCTGCTTATTGGACGCCAGAGGATGATGGACGTGGTTACCAGGGGCAACAGCGCCGCGATTGGCTGCGTGGAAGTCCCCACAAACACTACCCTTTAGAGGAAAGAGGTGCGAGTAAAGGCTCCCGTGGAAGTGGAGAGTGCAGCATGAGGAGATGGAGCAGCGGGATCATCAGAGCAACTGTAAGATTTACTATGCTGGTAGAGATCTGGGGGGATCCAGGAGACCAGGAGGTCCTCTGTGTGGACCACAGAAGCTGCTGCGTGTAGTTTGGGAGCTAGACTTAAAAATGTATCTGTTTGTTAATAAGTGGAACAAATGTATTAATGAGGTATTAACGGTGTTCTTCAAATCCGTATGTAAGTTTCTAACTTAAATGAGGTGATTTTAACTTTTGCATTTCTTTAGTTGAGCATGTGCGGGAAAGAATATGTACACAGCATCTTTTCTGAATCAATATTAAGTGATCAATCGACTGTCGAACTATTTGATGTCCCATTTTTCTCAAATTACTTTTTTTTTATTAACATAATTATTATATCAGTATTTCAGATATATCAGGTCTGTAGGGGAAATAAATCTATGATTTTACTGGTTTTATAAATAAAAATATCCCTGTAAGGAAAAAGACAATCATTGGTAATAGAAAATATAATCCCTCTAGTATTAAAATGTGAATAAATTGGATTAAATCTGTAGTGAGATGGACATTGTTGGCCCCCATTTGTTCACCTCTTCTCCTAAAAGTTTTATAGCAGCTTAATATATATGGTTATCTGGTTATTTAAACACTTGTATGACATCATCAGTATAAAGTCTGTTATAATCTTGCCTCCTAAGGTTTTTAATCCATCACTTATCAAATATATTAATGTAAGAGTTATGCAAAACTACTAACTATCTGAGAAAAAGTGTGTTTTCCACCAGGGAAGTCTTGTCATTTAGACATATTTTGAATTTCCTGACTTGAAAACCTTCCTTAAACATAAATAAAACTTACAGTAGGCTGTAAAGTGAATCCTGCTTCAGGTGCAGCGGCTGCAACAGACTGAAGTTGAACTTCTGTGGCTTGAATGATTTAAAAAAAAACATTTGAATTGACATTAACATTAATATTGTGTCAAAACTGTTCCTTTAAAAGATGTATCTTGGGGAGGTTCATGTTTGTTTACAACAACTGTACCTTCTAACAAATTAAACGTTATATTTACTTAACTTAGTTAAGTCAATCGCTCCAACAAAAGTAGGTTGAATAAAAGAGAGAACGATCATGGGAAGTGATTATTATTCAATACTTTTAGGGTAAATGTTAGTAAACAACTGAATTATATCGTAGAATTATGAGAAGTTTAATAACCACTGCTAAAGATGACTGAACGCAGTAAGGTTGAATTTACTAAACTCAATTATGTAATCCCAAAACGTGTTACTATTTCATTAAATGCTATTAAACTCCATTGTTATAATTCTCAAAGTTGCAACTAGTTAGTTCTTTCAACATAAAAAGTCGTGTAACGCAAAAATCTATCCATGTTTCATTTACTGATAACAATTATATTGCATGTACTAAACATTCATTCATTCATTCATTATAATTAACTTTAATAAATACAATAATGTAATTCCAAATTCTTTGAATATCAATTACTGCAATCGAGTTTGATTTCTTGTTTTATTTGTCGTCAAAGCAGTAACTTAGTTCCTTCAACATAAAAAAGTAATGTAATTTAAACAACTTCCAGGTTTCATAAGGCCTATCGCACTGCAAACTGTAATAAGATGGCTTTATTTATATATTTAAAAAAAGTTGGGAAACCTCCTTCCTCATAATTACTAAGTAAAGTACATCATTAAATTTATGGTTATGGTATTGAACGTGAAAAGAAAACTACAATTACTTTCAATAATTTAAATTTAATACTCTACATTGTAAAATTGAGGCAAAGCCAACTTATTACATTTTACAGTGTCTAAGACTTATAGGACAGAAAAACAGATTTAGAAAAAACCCTTTCAGGTCTCATATACAACAACTCTTTTAGCTGCTCATCAACCACGAAAGTGAGGAGTGATACAAGTGAGGAGGAGGAGGATTAAGTCCAGACTGAGGCCTCCAGTCCAGGGCAGGTTTCCATCTCATCCCAGCTGCCGTCCCCCCAGTGTCAGCTTCAGGGACCAGGACTTTGTCCAGAGAGGGGACATTCCTGGCCGACCGCTGCTGGTTGCCATAGCGAGAGGTAAATGAAACAACAGCAGTCGCGTCACTGCTGCTCCCCCACCTCCTCTGTTCCTGGACTATCTAAAGGCCTCTATTTAGAGAGGCTCTCTGCCGCGGGGACAAAGCCTTCGCAGGGATAAAGGAGGGAGGAGTAAAGAGCACCGGGTCCTGAGAGGGAGGAAGGGCCAGAAAAACGGGAAAGGATGAGAGATTATGTCTGTGCTCAAAGCTCCTCCACACACAGTCACATCAAACTGTGAGAGAACACACAGAGGGATCCTTCAAGAACTTCTGAAGCTGTCCATTCCTCTGGAATATCAGAACACATTAGTAACCCCTACTGTATTTGTGTAAAGAAAAAGCCCTTCCAACAATCCAATCCAGCAGAAAAAAAGTAAAACTGCCCACAAATTAAACCTATAAATCAACGGAGGCACTTCACGTCTGAGCTCTAAACTAGGCAAATGGCTGAAAGCGCAATTAAACATTTTATTTAATAACTTGGTCCAATCAGCAACGTAACAGCAATAAAGAAAGCAATTATCAAAGAAGTGTTTTCCAAAAATATTGAAACTTTGCTGTCAAAACAGAAAAGTCTTCACATGCTCACTCGTTCTTACGGATGTTAATTTATTCAAAAAGTTCACCCGAGGACGTGTCACGTGTTTAGACCGTCAACTATACGGAACAAGATGTCCTCTAATCCCTGCCTCAGACGACACGGATGAGACTCTGATTAGTCTCGATGCTGCTTCAGCAACAATGCAGAAGAAAATATACATTCTTTCAACGTGGACGCGTATAAATGTATATAAATGCATCATTTGCATATTCATCCATGCACAACGGTTGCAGCGTTTCAAAATATTGCATAATGGTCGTCACAGCCGCCAACAGACAAAGATAGATGACAAACAATAATTATGAACCTGTAATGTGTTCCTGACATTGTCGGGCTGTTGATATTAATTGTTTCTGCAAACTGTGATATAAAACAGATCAGTCAAGAAGCACAAGATTCTCTTATTCCATGTGCATTCTTCAATTAAGAATAACTGATTGGGCCTTTAATGGATCTCATTTCGTAGGCTAATAACCGTTTATAGATGTGAATCCAGCTGCACTGATCGCACACGCAGGCGCCAGGATTTAAGTCATACCGGGAAAAGTTTCCAAGCACGGCTCGGTAATTCATTCTGGTAATATTGAACGTTATTGTAGCGTAACATTGAAATCGGCCAAATCAAAAGAACATTGTGGTAATTAGGCTATAATTCAAGGAATTACCACATCGCCACACAGGCTTAAACAGTCGTGTTGGGAGAAACACAAAGCACATTATTTTAATGGTGTGATATGCAAACTATGGCTCGTTCAATTACATGGCTTAACAATGCATAAATGATGCAAGCCTTGTTATTTGGACTGCGGGGTCCTCAGTTATTCAATCACTCAGAGGGGCCAACATTACGGGGCCACGCTGCCTCTGCTAACGCAGCGGAAGCCCGGCGCCGGGCGCAGAGGGCCGCTGCCGAACTGCATTTAAGGGAATAAAAATGAACAGCCGGGAATGTAAGCGTTAAATTAACAGTAGGATAATTATATGACCCGTGTGCTGTAAAGATTCAATTTCTAACGCTCTAATTAGGCGACTGTCTCCCCATACATCAGCTCGCATCCCTCTGCCAATTTCTCGGCCGAAAGTATCCTGCAAGCGGAAATAATTAGATTTTATTAAGACACGGCTCGTGTCATAAAGAAAATCAGAGGAGATGCTGGATGATGGCGATATGTTTTTAGGAATCATCGCTGGATCCTGCACACACACACGCACACACACACACACACGCACGCACACACACAGCCCACTGAGTCCAGTTTTAAGACAGTCCCCCCTGGAGGAAGGGATCTATCTACTGTAAGCCTGACTATATTAACCCATATATGAACTGGAGTCTGTAACTCAACCCCCCGGCACTAATATAGTCCACATGGAATAACTCTAACTAACTGTTCGGAGGACACTACACCAAAATAATCTCACAGTGACATCACAGTAGTCTACAACTAATGATTGTTTTCATTATCCAACAGCTGAACCTTGACTATCATAATTATCCGGAATCCAAGATGACATATTTAAAGTTATATTTTACAGTCAAGGATTTCTTATATTCTCACCTTAAATGTGAGTTAACAGGTGAACACACCAGCAGGATTGTGTGAAATCACAGCTAGATGCCAATTATTCTCCATTATACATCTTTAAATGTGTGATCTGGCTTCTTCATACCTGCCAACCTCATCAGATACTCACTCCCTGTCACGTCTCTATACAATATCCTTGAGGTTTTTCACTAAATCCATTATTAACAAATGCAACAAAGTTTGAGTTGTATCCTATAAAAGTAGGAAAAAGAGTAGGAAATGAAATTGGACATTACTGAATGCAGTTTCAGACAATTATCACAATCAAAGAAGACATTTTATTCCTTTGACAACACGGGTTCATTCTACAGTTCATGTATGAAATCTAATGAATTTCCACAGGGACTTAAGTTTTGACATGTTTGCATCTTGTGTTTGCATCAACAAAAAAACAACATATTATTATACTCTTATTTTATGTATCTCCACAGGAAGAAGGAGTTGATTTCATTTTAAGATTTTGATAAAAATATATTGGGCACAAATGATCATTCCAAGGTCAGAGTAATTACGTCTGATTGTGAACCCACTCTTTCTTAAATCTGTCAAGTCTGCAGGGAATCTTTAAGTTGCTTCTTTTGAAATTTTCAAATCACTACCTCCACTAACAACAGTTAGAGGTTGTGTGATCGGGGGGGGTGTCAAAACGCCACACGAGCTGACGTCAGCAGTATTTGGATGTGGAAGTGGAGGGCAAACTTATTGTCCTTCATTTATCATTGTACCGAATCGGTCAAGGCAGAGCTCCGCTCACCCTGAGTCGGGATCTACTCAAGGTTTCAGTCTGTTAAAAGGCAGTTTTTTCTTGCCACAGTTGCCCAGTGCTTGCTCATGGGGGGATTGTTGGGAGTTTGGTCTAGACCAGCTCTTGAGATAACATTCGTTGTGATTTTCTTTTTATGAATAAAACTGACTTGACTTGAATTGTAGTTGATTGCGGACATCGGACCCGTCGGTGTTGGACTCTGGATAAAGTTGTGAACTCAGTGATTCAACTGTATCTGTGACTTCAAAAACAAATACAAAGCAGCAGTTGTGTTTACTTTGATCATGGCCGATGATGGAAGGAAATTCATTCATTCATCCATTATCCATAACCGCTTATC
Organism: Lophius piscatorius; assembly: GCA_009660295.1. NCBI lineage: Eukaryota > Metazoa > Chordata > Actinopteri > Lophiiformes > Lophiidae > Lophius > Lophius piscatorius. Next base: position 5,707 of record VRLP01006191.1, on the reverse strand, counting down.
CTGTTCAGGGTTGTGTGGGCTGGAGCCTATCCCATCTGACAATGGCCGAGAGGCGGGGCACACACTGGACAAGGCGCCAGATCTGTTGGAAAAAAACGTTGGTTCCGTTTCAGCTACTTGCACAAGTTAGTCAAAAAGTTAGGATCAGATTTGAATGAAATTAAATTAACTAAAGGTAATTCATTCACTTTCTAATATATCTTGTTTACTTTTCTTTTTTTTTTACTTTTATAAATATCCTTTTAATAATGTCCTGATATTTGTTGGGTTTTTTAGTGTGTATCTGTAAAGTGACCTTGAGAGTCACGTAAGACGCCCATAAATAAAATGTATTATTATTATTATTATTATTATTATTATTATTATTATTATATGCAATTAGATGATTGGATTTTCTGACTTATTGGAAAAATGGCATTACTCCAGAATTTTCCTTTTAAAAACTTCACGTTTTTCTCAACTCTTCCTTTGATTGGCGTGTTAGTGATGATGTCATATTTTTATATAAATTATAACTTGCACACACTGGATTTGTAAGAATGTTATGCAAATTTTCACTCATCCCTCCATAAAATCACATGAATATTAGTTGATCAAAAATGTTGCTGACAAAGAAACCAGAACCTTCTTGGTGGAGGCAATGATTAAATTTACTAAGGATCAACCTCTGAATACTGTTATTATATTATTATGGGAAATATAACTCAATGAGAAACAGGAAAAATGTTAAAAAAAGAAAAGAAAAGAAAAAAAAGACCTATAGCAGTCCTTGATTCAATCTTTCTGACCAGAATCTTCAAGTTTAGGGAAGAATCATGACTAAAAGAATATTTCTTTGCTTCTACTTTCCCAGCCTGCCACAGACAGAGAAGACAAAGTTGAAAATCAACAACAAATCATACTTAAATAATGAGTTAAACACAAATTGCTAGCAGTGGATGTAGGGTAACAGCTTCGTCAGTCATTCCTTGATTGTCACTGTCTCGATCTGTGAGCAGAGACGAACATAATCAACTGATATATGTATATTTATCAAAATGTGTCTTATTTTAGCACATTCTGTTCATCAATAAAACCTTTGTTTTCATATTTAATAAATTACTCAGCCTCAGAATTAGCATTTGCCACTCATAAGCATCAAAATGAATCTTGTCCATTGTAACCTTCCTTCCCACCTGACGTAAACGCAGAAACGCCTTGCTGTCGATCTGAGACGTGTTTGAGGAACCCCAAAAAACCAAGTGATGCAGGAGTTTCAGGATCCACTTTGATTGTTCCACTGAGGAAATATCTTCGATGAATGATGAAACTTTCAATCCTTGAGGTACAGATCAACCGCTGCAAAAGCAACAAGAGAGAAGTCAAGTTTTAGTTCAGATTAGTTATTCATATATTAATAATTCTGGCCAAGGCTGGTCTTACGCAACCGCAGTCGACCCGCCACTTTCATCCCCAATGACATTGTTGTGTGCATCAAAGAGAGGGAGATTGACAGACTGTATGGAGGCATTATCATGGAGGGTGAGTGACTACGCACTGGGTTGGAAGGAGGGGGTGGAGGAAAGAGGGGTAAGAGACGGGGTGAGAAGGAAACGCTAGGAGAGGACAGAAAGTGGGGAGAGAGTTAACAAGAGGGGGAGCATTAATTGCGTTCATTGTGCCGGGGCCCTTTTGCTGAGTGTGGCTGTCGAGGTGCGGGCGCTAACCCCTCCAGCAGCCGGCCGTGATCTGAGCCAGCTCTCAGGCTGCTGTATTCCAATGCAATTAGGCCACTCAATGGCCTGTTTAAAGCTGCACCCCCACGACACACACACGGATAGCAACAGCCCCTGTGGGTCCCCTCCATTCTAGCGGGGAGGTGTAGTCTGTCCCCTCTTTGAGGCACTGGATGAAGAGACCACCCTGGGGAGCAGAAAAAAAGGAGGATTACCTCTCTCTTTCTGTCCCTTTCCCTCCGTGTCTATTTTTTCTTTCTCTCTTCTTCTGCTGTAGGAGCTCACCTCCAAATTAGCTCAGGCCGTCAGAGAGCCGAGCCCCGCTTCGCTCCTCGGGAGAGACGCACCTTGAGAGGAAACAGAAGAAGGAGAGCGGTGAGGCCTTTTTTGAGATAGAAGCACACTCTTCTTCTGCTTTTATTATTCATCTAGTCATGTAATTCAACAAGTGGCATGGCGAGGGTAGCTCGCTGGCTTTTCCCCATTGGCGTCGGCGCAGCAGCCTCAGTGCGCTGCATGATGAGGAAGCTCTTCCTGATAGCAGAGCTGGCTGGGTTTCACTGTCTGATTCCCCAGAAAGCATTTAAAGTAGATTACCAACCTACACCTCCCCAATAGAAGAAGAGAAGAGGGAAAAAACTGGCACACAAACACCTGCATTACTACTCCATGGCTTCAACAGATTAACGAGGTAATCCACACAATGAGGTCTTTGATTCGTCTGCTTTGGCAGCCACAACGCCAGCCATAATGCACGCTGTTTTTTCAGAGCGTCCCAGCACGAGGAAACCTGGCAGTCGTCGCTCCCTTTCTTTGCCTCTCTGTCAGACCAGCTTTTGAAGAATTTTAACTCGTGCATCTGGTACGTTTGCCAGTTTCCTTGTCAGAGGAGTAACCTGCTGGCTGCTGCTGAGGCACATGTGAAGAGAGGAGAAGAGGAATCAAAGGCTTTCTGAAGGATGCTTAAACAGCAGGGCTGAGGAGCTCTCACACATCTTTCCTCCTATCTTCTGCTTATGGGAAATGTTTGTGTGTGTGTGTGTGTGTGTGTGTGTGTGTGTGTGTGTGTGTGTATGTGTGATTGCGCCGTCCCATCACTCATGTGCGGCTCGATTAGCCCCACGTGCCTCGTTCGTCAGACATGGAGGCAGAGCAGATGGCGGGAGACGCGTCGTGTTACCATTCTGCGGCTCTATGTAACACTTCCCTAATTGAAACATCAATACTGTCCTGTCAATAGTCCACTGCTGCTTCACCAAACAGCTCTACCTGCAGACCTGCACCTGACCCGGACAGAGCCGCCATCACTCTGACATCTTCAATTTTATGTTAGCTGATCACAAAAAAAACACATTGGATCCCGATGAATAAAATTTTCAAGTTTGAAATTCCTTATTGATATGCATTGTGTCATTTGTTGAGCATAAAACAAAGTAAGAACAGTCGATGGGAAGGAAAATCTTTAACCCACTGAAGGCTTGATTCTAAATCTCACCCTAATTCAAAGTGAAGACCTGAAATAAACAGGCTGATCCAATTTGTCTCTGTTTGAACAAGATAAGTCTTAATGTGTTTGGCGCCCTTGTATCTGTAGGCACCCCTGATAACATCTGGGCTTGCTCTGATGAGATGCCAGATGTTGTTCTGGGGGATCTCCTCACAGACCTGGATCAGGGCATCACTGAGCTCCTGGACAGTCTTTGGAGCTGCTTGGTTGTGTCTGATGCACCAATATTTAACATCAGAGCTTCTCAGGTGGATTCAGGTGAGGACCAGTCAATGGCATAAATGTTCTCATCATCCAGGAACTGCCTGCAAACTCTGGTGACATGAAGCCGGGCACTGTCCTGCACAAAATCCCGTAGTTCAACAGTTAAAGGTTTAACAGGAATTCATCCTAGCACCTAACAGTAGTGGAGGTCGGTAAGACCCAACAAGGATACCCCCCCCCCAGACCATCACTGAATCACCAGCAAACCAGTCCTGCTGGATGATGTTTCAGGCAGCATAACGTTCACCAGGGCGTCTCCAGACTCTTTCACGTCTGTCACATGACCTCAGTGTGACTCTGCTCTCATCTGTGAGGAGAGCCTTACAATTGCGATGTTCTCCACTGAGCACATATTGAGTTACATGGTGCTGGACCTTGAGCAAAGGTACCATTAGAGGATTTTTGGCCCTCATGCCACCCTCATGGAGCCCGAGAGTTGTGTCAGAAACATGAACCCTCTGTAGAACCCAGAGTAGCCCTCTGGAGGTCATTTTGCAGGGCTCTGACAGTGCTCCTCCTGTTCCTCCTTACATAAAGGAGATGATACCGGTCCACCTGCTGGGTTGTTGCCCTTCTACGGCCCTCTCCAGCTCGCCTTGTGTCAAGGGCCGTGTCCTGGTATCTCCTCCTGGAATCACACATCAAACCTTCAAGCAATGACACGTATGGATGTTCCATCCTGGACTACCTGGACTACCTGGTCAACCTGAATGGGCTGCAGGTACCACATCATGGTATCAGTACAGATAAGGACACTAGCAAAATGCAAAACTAGATAAAAATTTGTCAGGAAGGATGAGGAAAAAGCAATGTTGTTGCCACCACCTGCAGAACCAGAACCGTTTAGGGGCTGGTCCTACTGTTGCCTGTTCTGTCCACCTGTAGTTGCTTTCATTTGATCAAACATCTGAAACAGATTCACAATCACTTACGCTTCCAAACTGGGCTCATCCAGATCCCAGAACTTTAACCGACTTGATGTTGGCGAGTTATTTTTTTCCAACACATTTTTTTTTTTCCTAACAGTTTGGGTGTTTTTATATCCTAGTATCAATTAAACACTTGATTGGATTCCTGTTTGTGTACAGCCTCGCGGTGGTGAATGAATCACGCAGAAATAAGAGAGGATTTCCTCTGCAGCGTCTCCGCTGTGCCACATTTTTAATGAATTGATAAAAAAGTTGAGAGAGTTCACAAGGCTGTGATAAGTAATTTGACGTTATCGGAAACTCAGCGGAGAACAGAGAGAAATTAGGCGGCTAGAAATTAATTTGCTATTTGTCCAACTCAATGAGGAGTGACACAGCCCTTTTAATGAACGGGTAATCCATTTCTTATTGCGCCGAGCGGAGTTCACCCTTCACTGAAGGGGAAAAAGACAAACATATCTTTCACTAACCTTTGCGACTTGCGAAAGCAAACGAGGAGGAGAGATGAGATCTGTTTCTGAAACGATTTGTTTTTGGGGAAGGTTTCACATGATTGTGTGTGTTCCTGCGGCTCAGAGAGTAATTGAGTTTTAAAGCCCCGATAGGAATCCACAATAAATAATCTGTGCCAACTCTGAGACCACACAATCACAGCAGTGGACGTGGAATTGATTCATGATATATTGACCTGCTTCACTGTGGAAAACAGGAGTCTTTATTTAACCATGCTTCATATTTGTTTCTTCAGCTCCCTGCTCACTGGAGCGTCCCTTCCCCAAACATTTCTGCTCAGAATTTCTCCTCCTCCTGGATCTGGAGAACTCCCTCAGATCCATGATCCCAGCATGGACTGTCTGCGAAGGTAAGAACCAACTCCCTGCAGCGCGTTTCCAATTAAAATTAACCAGGTGCTGGTTTCGGGCCAGCGCCAGTGCCAGTTTGAAGTTGGTTCGACACGTATACATTTTCCACTGGCTGGAGAAGCACTAGAGCTACGTCATTACATCAGAGAGACACTAGAGCTACGTCATTACATCAGAGAGACACTAGAGCAACGTCATTACATCAGAGAGACACTAGAGCTACGTCATTACATCAGAGAGACACTAGAGCCACGTCATTACATCAGAGAGACACTAGAGCTACGTCATTACATCAGAGAGACACTAGAGCTACGTCATTACATCAGAGAGACACTAGAGCTACGTCATTACATCAGAGAGACACTAGAGCCACGTCATTACATCAGAGAGACACTAGAGCAACGTCATTACATCAGAGAGACACTAGAG
>VRLP01006190.1:0-30461 GCA_009660295.1 Lophius piscatorius | reverse complement strand
AGCCATAGTTGGTTTGGGTTCGTCTCAAAGACAGTTACATCAGCAGAATAATGAAATCAGCCTTTTCAAACTACTGTTTCAATATTTTCTTGTAAAGATCCGTCGCGGATGGACCCCCGGATCTTTTGTCTTTGTGGTGCGTTCAAGAGAAACTTTTTTCTCCCATCATTGAATGTCACATGCAGCTGCTTCAACATCTAGTAACCAGACGAGCAAATCAAACGTGGTGTCTACACATTTTGGGCCATGTAACTTATGACTTCACAGTTTGGTGTTTTTTTATTTGATGATTTCGTCTTAACTTTGAGTCAGTGTTTCGCCGGAAGTCTGGAATGTGGGGGGGTCGATGTACAGGTGTGTCATCATGCTGCGTGTTGTCACGGCAACACGTCTGATGTAGTAATAATCAGCTGATGCAATGTTACAAAGGAACAGTCATAGTTGGCGCAGTGAAAAACAAGTAAGAGTTTGGAAGTAGTAGCTAGTAGCAGGAGTTACCATTTAATAACAATAAGCAGGCAGTAGGATAGAGCAGTATCTGTAAAGGTTTACAGATAGTAGCACTCAGCAGCTAGTAATCATTTGCGGCTAGTAGGACTCAACATGGAGTCGCAGTTAAGAGCTAATATTGATTGCTAGAGGTAGTCAGTCGCTAGTAGCAGCTAATGGGAGTTAGGAGTTAATAGCAGTCAGTAGGTAGAACGAGTTAGCAGCTAGTAAGAGGTAACATCTAGCAGCAATTAGCAGGTGGTTAGAGACAACAGATAGTTAAATTTAACAGATAGTTCGGAGCTAGTAGCGTTAAACAGATAATAGGAGTTAGTAGCAGAAATTAACAGATGAGGAGCACACGGTAGCAAGTAGGAGATAAAGTTTAGTAGGAGTTAGAAGCTAGTAACACACAGTAGGTAGTAGAAGCCAATAGCTGTGAAGAATTAGCATCCAGTAGCAGTAGTAGCACACAACAACTACTACCTTGTGTAAACGGCTTCTACCGGTTGACTCTTCCTAGCTGTTAAATACGACTAGCTGCTAACGGTGGCTAGCTAACTTTAAAGGCTTGTTGGTTATGGCCCATCATGGACGGACACGCCCCTGTCTGGTCCAGTCAGACCACCTCGCTACTTTTATACAGACAGATTTTGGGTCTGGTACTATGTCCTTACTTGGCTCAAAGAAGGATCGACAATGACCCCCCATTAGTGAGAGGGTTAATAAAGGAGCAGCTGTCACAACGGGAGATTTAGAGAAATATGCCATGAAACTATTATATTCCCTATTTATTTTGAAAACAATCGTCACCATTGAAACATTTTGTGCAAACAGGAAAATGAAAAATTGAGCAGTTTTATGGGTTTAAGACATTAAATATATAGGACACACACACACACACACACACAAAACACTGTACAAACACACTTCTGAACTCTCAACCAATCACATTCCTCCACTGCCCAGCTCACACCCTCCGCAATAAAAGTCCTCAAAAACAGCAGAGAAACGAACTTTTATATAGAAATCAAAACTTCAAAACCAAAATAAATCTTATCCTCACTCTAAAAACTCTTAGAATAACAACCAGCGGGACTAAAGTCACAGCAGGACAACAATAAACAATAATAATGTCGATCAGTAGGATGTCTATGGCAACAAAAAGTTTGTCCTTTTTTCACCAGTCAAACCAAGAAGGGTGAAGAAGAAGAGAAAAAGCATCACATACCTGCAGAGTCGAAAAAACAACCCCCCCACTCCAGAGTCCACTGCCGTGTGTGTGGGTGACTGTGTGTCCTCTGGTGAAAGGGTGTTCACGAGTCTGAACGAGGTGGGAGGAGCCTGTCATAACACGTGGACTGGATCATACTGGAACCGCTGGTTCTCCCACATGATGAAAACGACGTTTGGGTTAAATAAATAACAGGGATTAGTTAATCCTACATTTTTGTTTGGTGTTTTATCGGTTTATTGTTAAATATCTGTGAAACTCCTCCTCTATGATCCTTAGATCCGCTCCGGGGTTTCCCTGCAGCTGCACGGAGGCTCTGTAGTAAACAAGCCAACCACGTGGGGAGGAGCTGTGCGCTGATTGGTGGATCTGAGCCGTGCAGGAACACACCCCACTCCCGTCTGTTGTTTACTGCACAGAACCTCAGGCTGCTGTGAGCCACATTCCTGCAACACTACTATCACTGTAGTACTGCAATACTGCTGCACCAGTACTACAGTACTAATACAATACTACTACTACTGTACCACTGCACTACTGCTGCACCAGTACTACAGTACTAATACAATACTACTACCACTGTACCACTGCAATACTGCTGCACCAGTACTACGGTACTAACGGAATACTTCTACCACTGTACTACTGCAATACTGCAATACAACTATGTACTACTGCATTACTACCTTTACAATTGCAATACTATTACTGTACAACTGCAATACTACTATGTACCGTTACTCTGCTATTATATTACTACTACAATACTACTACCGTACCACTTCACTACTACTACAGTACTACTATGTACTACTGCACTTTTATTGCAGTACTACTGCACTACTACTACAGTACTGCTATGTACTACTGCAATATTACAACAGTGCTATTCCAATGCGGCTGCTGTATGACTGCAGTACAACTGTAGTACATTGTTTCTCTATTTACATAAACTTTTTTTATGACATTTTTTATTAATGTCATTGCAATGACTTTTCTGTTTATGCGTCTTTTTTGTTCCTGCAGCAGCAGCATAACTCCTGCATGCAGTTATACTGTAAGTACTAATGATGCATGAGGTATTATCGCATGTAGTACTACTGCATATTTATATACTGCACGTACTGCAGGAATGTGTGATGAAAACAAGGAGCAGGAGGAGATCCTCTCATAACGTAAGAAAGCCCCCCCTCTCCTTCTGTGTGTGTGATTGTGCGTGTGTGTGTGTGTGTGTGTGTGTGTGTGTGTGTGAGCGCAGCACGTAGCAGCAGCTTGAAGCTCGTGCGCTACGTGCCGAAACGGCCGTCTTTCATGTCTATGTGTTATGAAGAATATACACTGTAAAAACATGTTTGCAGACATTATAGCAAAAATACCTTAAAATTAAATACCATTAAATGATTATCAGGAAACTTTTACATTCCTTTTCTGATGTCATCATATGTAGAAAACAAACAATTCTACTGTTTAATTTTTTTTTTTTTCGTTTTGGTAAAATATGAATTTACAGCAAAAGTAATAGTTCTAATAGTTCTAGTCTGCTGATTTGTTGTTTTTTCACATTTACATAGTAAAAATATTCACCGTTCAGCAGGGAGATGCCAACGATATGTTTAGAATATTAAAACAGGGTTTATATTGTGAAATTATGTTGATTTCATAGCAAAGAAAAATGTCAGCAGCTGGTGGGGGTTAGCAGCTCGTAGCTTTTCACAATATGTGAATGTTAGTAGCTAATAGCATTTAGCAGCTTGTAATCTTGAGAGCTAGTAGCATTTAGCATCTATCTAGTTTTTTTTTGTTTATTTCTTTCCATTCATATAATATAATCCAGATCCAAATCAGATCAATCCTGCTATAATATCATCCAGATAGGGATCCAGATCAGATCTTTCATGCTGTCATATGATCCAGTTAAGATCCACATCAGATCTATCCTGCAGTGAAGTAATCCAGATCAGATATTTCCTGGTGTATGTGATCCAGATCAGATCAGATCTTTCCTGCTTTAGTCAGAAATTGATCTGATAAGATCAGATCAAGCTTGGATATTTCCTGCTGTAATATGATCCAGATCAGATCTTTCAAGCTGTAATATGATCCAGATCAGATCCTTCTGCTCTAATATGATCCAGATCAGATCTTTCAAGCCGTAATATGATCCAGCTCAGATCTTTCCCACTGCTGTAGTATGATCCAGCTCAGATCTTTCTGCTCTAATATGATCCAGATCAGATCTTTCAAGCCGTAATATGATCCAGCTCAGATCTTTCCCACCGCTGTAGTATGATCCAGATCAGATTTCTCATGCTGTAATATGATCCAGATCAGATTTCTCATTCTGTAATATGATCCAGATCAGATTTCTCATGCTGTAATATGATCCAGATCAGATTTCTCATGCTGTAATATGATCCAGATCAGATCTTTCCCACCGCTGTAGTATGATCCAGATCAGGTCTTTCCTGTTCTAGTATGATCCAGATCAGACCAGTGGGGTGATCCTGAGTCATGGGTCTGTCACAGCTGGTTGTCGTGGGGAACGTGTCTCTACCGAGAACCTCTCTCAGGAAACCGACTCCCACCATGACGCTGCAGCATCTTGTGACTCCGCTTCTAAATGCTGCAACTTCATTGCAACATTTCCTCAGAGAGAAAGAAGGAAAAACCGTCCCCACCTGAGTTGGTTCCCAGTCCGCCGCTGCCGAGGACATTCCTGCATTTTATGTAACCGCAGTGGGGGGCGGGGCATCTGGAGTTCATCACAGCACACACACACCAACAAGCATTTTCAAGATTTACTGTCATCGATCTTCAGCCCCTGGAGGAACTGGAAACATTCTGGCTGCGAGGGAACCGTGAGGGAACCGTGTTCCTCTCTTCTCCGCTGCGCTGGGAACGTTTTAAACAGTTTGGATTTGTCATATGCGCGTAACATTTTGAAGTGGCAGCTACACCAATCAGCCATAACATTATAACCACGGATTGCTGAAGTAAAAAAAACAAGACGCTGATCCTCTGGCTGCCATGGTTACCTGTAAGAGGCGGGGATATATGAGACAGGAGGTGAGGATTTGTGCTGAGGTTGATGATGGAACGAGGAAAAATGCCTAAGAATCTGAGAACGGGGACAAGGACCCGGTTGTCATGGCTGGACATTAGAACATCTCCAGAACTTCAGGTTGGGTGTTTTAGGTCTGCGGTGGTTAGGACCTACCAAAGTGGTCTAAAGGTGGACATTGATGGGGAGTGGAGGTGAGCCCAGGTTGTCCGACCTACTCTAACATAAACTGCTGAAGAAGTTCATGTTGGTTCTGATAGAACATCACACAACACCCCCCCAGAGGTCTCGAGAAAAGTCAGAGCTGTTTTGGTGGCAAAACCGAAACAATATTAAGCAGGTGGTCATAATTTTATGGCTGATCAGTGCGTACATGGATACCGCTGGTTCAAGTAATGACAAGTTTGGAACGAGAGATAACTTATTCTCTGTCGACAGTTAAGCTCACAGATGACAGAGACGGCGACTCCCTAATAAAACTTTATTGACAGCGTATCGACTGACGATCCTCCGCGGCCGCCGGCGTTATCTTACACGTATGGCGTGAAGTCGTGATGTCACATCACAGAAGATTGAACCGTCCAAAATAAGGCAAAGATTCCTGAATTGTCCATCGTGAGTCAATTACCAAATATAAAAAGTATAAAAGAAATGGGTTGCAGAACGTTTGACAGCCCACTGCAGTTTGATCATGTCATCTGGAGTTTTTTTTAAAAAAATGGCTCCCCTCCCGAAGCTGCTGTCCTTCATCCTGTCATCACTGTCATCCCTCCGACGACGTTGACTCCACCTCTCCTTGCTCAGGGGCGTGGTCAGCAGGTCTGGTCGGCCTCACCTTCATGCTTATCTGGGCATACATTGAATTCTTATCCAACGCCACCGCCTCTGCATCGCCGTCATCGTCTTGCTGCTGATCGGTCAGAGTTGACGACTTATCGGCATTGTTGTTGCTCCACCCTCCCCCAATGAATTGGTAGATGTGGGCGGAGCTGTTGAGATCTGAAGTCAGATTTTCTGATTACTGGTGGGTTTGCGTAGACCAGCTAAGCATTTTTAGATATCACAAAAAATGTTAGCTACTGGCAACAGGACAAAATGTTAGCTACTAGCCATTACAAAAAATGTTAGCTACCGGCAACTGGACAAAATGTTAGCTACTAGCCATTACAAAAAATGTTAGCTACCGGCAGCAGGACAAAATGTTAGCTACTAGCCATTACAAAAAATGTTAGCTACCGGCAACAGGACAAAATGTTAGCTACTAGCCATTACAAAAAATGCTTAGCTACCGGCAACTGGGCAAAATGTTAGCTACTAGCCATTACAAAAAAAATGTTCGCTATCGGCAACTGGACAAAATGTTAGCTACTAGCCATTACAAAAAATGTTAGCTATCGGCAACTGGACAAAATGTTAGCTACTAGCCATTACAAAAAATGTTAGCTACTGGCAACTGGAAAAAAATGTTAGCTACTAGCCATTACAAAAAATGTTAGCTACCGGCAACTGGGCAAAATGTTAGCTACTACCCATTACAAAAAATGTTAGCTACCGGCAACAGGACAAAATGTTAGCTACAAACCATTACAAAAAAATGTTAGCTACCAGCAACTGGGCAAAATGTTAGCTACTAGCCATTACAAAAAATGTTAGCTACCGGCAACAGGACAAAATGTTAGCTACAAACCATTACAAAAAAATGTTAGCTATCGGCAACTGGACAAAATGTTAGCTACTAGCCATTACAAAAAGAATTTAGCTACCGGCAACTGGACAAAATGTTAGCTACTAGCCATTACAAAAAATGTTAGCTACTGGCAACTGGACAAAATGTTAGCTACTAGCCTTTACAAAAAAAAAAGTTAGCTACCGGCATCTGGACAAAATGTTAGCTACTAGCCATTACAAAAAAAATTTAGCTACCGGCAACTGGACAAAATGTTAGCTACTAGCCATTACAAAAAATGTTAGCTATCGGCAACTGGACAAAATGCTGGCTACTAGCCATTACAAAAAATGTTAGCTACTGGCAACTGGACAAAATGTTAGCTACTAGCCATTACAAAAAATGTTAGCTACCGGCAACTGGGCAAAATGTTAGCTACTAGCCATTACAAAAAATGTTAGCTACCGGCAACTGGACAAAATGTTAGCTACTAGCCATTACAAAAAATGTTAGCTACTGGCAACTGGACAAAATGTTAGCTACTAGCCATTACAAAAAAAAAAGTTAGCTACCGGCATCTGGACAAAATGTTAGCTACTAGCCATTAGACAAGATGTTAGCTAGTGATTTCTCTTTGATCTAATGTTACTGACATTGAAAGAGGCTGAGTCATGTTTTTTAATACACCGGTCTGATATGATCCAAAATAACCACATTAACCAGGTTATATTTTCAAACATTTGAACAAAATGACTTTCATTTTTAACATTCTGCATTATTTTTGGCTATTAATCAAAAACATAAATGTACACCTTGGCTCTGCTGTCCACTCAGGTGACTCCTCCACGGTATGATCTCAATAACATCTTCCTCTTCTGGATTTAGAAAATCACGCAGAACAGAGAGAATCATGGGAAATGTAGTAACTATTTATAAACAACATTAAATTAAAATTTAAACTGAAAATTTAAAGAATACCTGCAGCAGCTTCAGATTCGCTTGTTGTATTCATCACTGCTGTGACGCCATCGGTCACAACCTCTGAAGTCAGACACAAGGCAGTCAGAATGGAGCATCATGGGAAATTGATGTTTGCATTTTCAGATCAAAATGTTTTTAAAAAAGCTTGAACTCATGAATCCAAAGGAGAATTTCTGTCTGGTGTAAACAAGATAAGTATCTTGTTAGAACAAATATCTTAGCACACAAATTTAAATCTTTTGGGAACAAGTTCCCACAGGGTATTAAATTGTGCAAATAAGATAATTATGCTGTTCCCCCAAGATTCTAATATTACATATAAGATAAATATTTTGTTCCCATAAGAAAACTAAATAAAGCACATAGGATAATTATCTTGTTCCCACAAGTTATTATCTTGTTCCCTTCGATCTGAGACGACCTACGCTGATGATTCTAGATGATAGGAGGATAAATCCTCTCTCCTGATTGGGCTTTAGAGGTTCTTGTAGATTCTGATCAATGGGGTGAAAATAAAGGTGAAATACCTGCAGCAACTTCATTTTCCCTCGTCGTCTTCGTCACTTCTGCGACGCCGTTGGTCAGAGCGTCTGAGGACAAGATTCACAGAGTATGAAAAAAGTAAAGGTTCAGTTGTTAACGCTGCTGCCTCACAGCAAGAAGGTTCCGGGTACGAATCCACCTCTGCCGGTCTTTCTGTGCTGAGTTTGCATGTTCTCTGTGTCGGTTCTCTCCGGGAACTCCAGCTTCCTCCCACAGTCCACAAACATGAATCCAGGTGAATGGGTGACACTAAGTTTGTCGTAGGAGTGAGTGTGAGGGTGAATAGTTGTTTGTCTCTATGTGTCGGCCCTGTGATGAACTGGTGAATCGTCCAGGTTCTACTCCGTCTCTCGCCCAATGTCAGCTGGGATAGGCTCCAGCCCCCCGTGACCCTGAACAGGATAAGCGGTTGATAATGAATGAATGAATGAAAACAAATTCCCACCATTCACTCACCCATTCACTCACTCACTCATTCACTCACCCATTCATTAATTCACTCACTCACTCACTCATCCATTCACTCACCCATTCATTCACTCACCCATTCATTCACTCGCTCATTCATACACTCCCCCATTCATTCAATCAATCACCCATTCATTCACTCACTCACTCATCCATTCACTCACTCATTCACTCACCCAATCATTCATCCATTCCCTCACCCATTCATTCACTCACTCACTCACCCATTCATTCACCCATTCATTCACTCAATCACTCATCCATTTATTCACTCACTCATTCACTCACCCAATCATTCATCCATTCCCTCACCCATTCATTCACTCACTCACTCACTCACCCTCCCACTCATTCACGCAGTTATTCATTCATTCGCTCATTCTCCCTAACCACTTATCATGCTCAGGGTCGTTGGGGCTGGAGCCTATCCCAGCTGACATTGTCTTTTCTGAATTACTTCCAATGAATGAATGAATCAAAGTGACTTATTGATATTTTTCTCCGGCAGCAGAAGTCAGACCAGATTACAGAGGAGAAAAAAGGAGAAGTGAGATTTTAAAATGTTAAAAGAGTTAAACCATGAAAAAACTCAAAAATGTGATTTTAATTTTAAGTAAATTAACATCTTTGCTCACAGTCGTCGTTCAAACATGGAGGCCGACACACAGACTGACCCTGAAGACTCAGTTCTGGATCCTGTGGCGCCGCCATGTGGCTCTTCGAGGGAGAGGGAGAACCCGAGATCGGTTCTGCAGAAACTGAGAAAGATCAAAGCGAGACAGAAATAACACACGACGATAAAATAATGTGTGTTTTTTTTTTAACACCTCTCTAAAACACCATACAATAAAATCAGTCAAATAAATAGGAAAACAAATTTGTATCTTTTGTTCTCCTGCAGCTTCTTCTTGGGATTCAACACTTGGGAATAAAATAATCCACGACAAACAAATACGGGAATGAATATGAATGTGTTCCGTTTACATAACGTGTTTGGAGGGAACATCAGGCGCGTCTCAGCCCGCAGCCCTCGATAACGAGATTCCATGTGCAGGAGGCCCCGCCTTCCTATTCTTTCAGTTTGCAAGAGGGGGTGGCGTTGAGGACGTTATGCTCCACCTCCTTCGTCGGACCTTCTCATACCTGGACCTCAGACTGAGTGACCAGCAGTGCAGGGGCGCTGCTAACTTCTGGAGTGAAGGAACCCGGTGGATGATGGCGGAGGATTTTTAGGGGTGGAGCCGACTGAACCAGCTGCAGATCAGCTGACCCGAAACCCGAGGTGAAAAGTAAACGTCACTGTTTACACTTACCTTCGTCGTTCTGGATCTCGTTGATGATGGGGTTCTCTCTCCCCCTTAGAGCCTCTTCCAACTTCACCTGTCAATCAACATGACGGATTAAGCTCCTCCTACTGGGAGGTTTTCATGTCTGAAATGAAGGTCAAAGGTCACTTACCACACTGATTAGACTTAGGTGATTTTTGTCCACCTCAGCATCTTGGAGATCAAAGGATTGTCTGGTAAAAGAAGAAAACAAAGACAAAGGAGTTCAGCACTGTAGGACTCGATGAGTTCATGGCTGTGACTAACGCCTGGAACGAGACCCACATCCTGATCAGGTCATTTGTTATGTTCACAGTCATTGACCGTCAGATGTTCCTGCACCCGTCAGAGCACCCATGGGAGAGTTGGTGTTCAATGAGGTGTGGTCAGGAGGAAGAGGAAGGGATTGAACCATGGACCATCTGCAACCTGACTGTATGAACCTGGACTGTTTCACTGTGTGAACCTGGACCGTTTCACTGTATGAACCTGGACTGTTTCACTGAATGAACCTGGACCGTTTCACTGTATGAACCTGGACTGTTTCACTGTGTGAACCTGGACTGTTTCACTGAATGAACCTGGACTGTTTCACTGAATGAACCTGGACTGTTTCACTGTGTGAACCTGGACTGTTTCACTGTATGAACCTGGACTGTTTCACTGAATGAACCTGGACTGTTTCACTGAATGAACCTGGACTCTTTCACTGTATGAACCTGGACTGTTTCACTGTGTGAACCTGGACTGTTTCACTGAATGAACCTGGACTGTTTCACTGAATGAACCTGGACTGTTTCACTGTGTGAACCTGGACTGTTTCACTGTATGATCCTGGACTGGTTGCTTATATTGTTTTTCTCCAGAACACCAGAAACAAACATTGAAGGTTTTAATTCCATGTGATGAAAAATATAAAAATGTGAAAGACATAAAAACATTTTGTTTTTCAGATTCTTCTAATTTTTTACATTTGGATTCTCTGAAAAGTCTCTTTCGTAGCTCCTGGATGTTTCCACAACAACAACCTTTACATCACCTTCATAGAGAAGGATAATTAATATAATAGTGAATAGATTCATAACTTCTGTGTTTGACATCAACTCTTTAAAGTTCTCACTCTGCATTTGAGAGTGACTAACAGTTTCCCTCCATCAGCCAATCAGAATACAGAACACAAGATCACATGACCACAGCTGACCTCTTGCAGTCGGTGCACAGTGCTGTGAGGAAGATGGACAGGAGGAGGAGGAGGATGAAGATACTAACGAGTCCTGATGATAGGAACCAGGAGCCTGCGACCTCCGGTCCGACTGCCGCCATGATCTCTGAGAGGCCCGGAGAGAAGACAGGAAGTGAGTCGTAGGAATGACGGACACATGATCAACTTTTAAATGTAGCGATGGTAGGAATCTCCAAAGTGAAGGCATTTCATCCAAAATCATCAGGAATCCGTTAATGAGCATCAATAATAATAAAGTTTCTGTCTGTCTGTCTGTCTGTCTATCATTAATGGGGTCTTGCAACCAACTGACCAACCAACACACCCACCATCCAACCAACCAAATGGTGACCATTTTCAGGACTTGTATGAACACCTGAATCATAATCTGGTCACTGGAGGCAAACACTCCACCCTTTCTCAGCGAGCTGAGGACCGCCATTGTCAGTCGTTATCACAGATCAGTGCCAGATAGGAAATGAGAAAATTAACTGGTGTGCTGCTACTTTCGTCAAGTGCTAAAGGCCGGCCTCGACCGAGGAGGCGTGGCGGGCATTTCTGGTTCTGTGTAAACCCGACCATAAATATATGTGTTAACATACCAAACTGGATTCTGTCTGACCGACGAGATCGTTTTCAAAGTGTCCTGATCGAAGATAAAACATCATCTTTGTGGGTTATGGGACTCCCACAGGGCTCCACCCGGGGACCACTGATGTTCCGTTTGGACATAAATGATCTCCATCTGTGTGGAGACCCTCATGTTTGTGGATTATCTTAAATGTCGGGGCAAGTTGTCTTTTTTGAATAAACTAATGTTAGTTGCTTTTACAGATTTTACTCAGATCGTGTTTGTGGACCCGGCTGACTTACATCCAATGATGTCACCTAATAAACAAGCCCTGAAAGTTCTGGATCAGGAAACCAGGATAGTGTCATCACTTTGTTGACTATAAAACCACGTGCATTTCGTCAACACAATAATCCGTGATGCCTCTCCACCTCTGAGGCGATACCAACCTAACAACGACCAATAAACCAACCAGCTAACTATCCAACTCACAAACCAACCAACTTACCTACCGACCAACTGTAAATCAAACAACCAACCATAAACAAAACAACCAATCAACAAACCAACAAACCAACCAACCAACCAAATAAGAAACCAACCAATAAACCAACAGGCTACCTTTCCGACACATAAAACCAGCCAACAACAAAGAAACCAACTAATAATCTGGACTGTCCGTCCAACAACCAACCGACAAACCTACAACCGACCAACCAGAAAAGAAAACAACTAACAGTCACGGAAGAAAACACAACCTCCCAAGAGAAGGTAATATAAGAATGATTGAATCTATTAAGCAAACCTTTGAAAATATCTTTTTCCTTCATCTAACTATCTGATTGAACCTCACATTTATTAAATTAATGTCCTGATGTTGAACCTGAGACCAGAACCTCGGTTTCCTCCGAGTTCCTCACACTCCATAGAAAAGGTAGAGTAAACATGACGAGGTAATATTTACCTGTCAGGGTTTACACACAGACAGTTAAAACACAGCAAACCTCAGATGCTCCTCAGGTCCACCTCTTATCCACCTCAGGTTCTCTTCAGGTCCACCTCAGGTTCTCTTCAGGTTCACCTCAGGTTCTCTTCAGGTCCACCTCAGGTTCTCTTCAGGTCCACCTCAGCTCCACCTCAAAGGGGCAAGATCCTCCATCCAGAATGACTCCTGCCAAAATACCAACACAGACAGTTGTCATACCGTAAGGTTCCAAATGTGTCCTTGAAGGTCATACCTGGAAATAGGAAATTAATATGGGAGCTTGTTAGCATAGCATAGTTTAGATTAGCATAAAGACTGGAGCAGAGGTGAATAGTCAGCCATGTTCTACACGCCTTAACTTCATATTTGCTGGTTACTTTCTGAACATCAGGAACCATCCGGCATTTTTTTAAATTTGATCAAACAAAAAAATCAGTCAACCAACCAACCGACCAACAAACCAGACAGGAAACCAACAAAGAAGTTCTCGAACCTACCAAAGTCTTCCTGTCCCTGGTTCAGGTAACCGTGATGTGTTCACAGTCTGATATTAGAGAGGAGGAGTTCTTCCTGCTGCAGGTTTACTCATAGACTGAGCAAACACTGAGACGCTCTGATGATTGAGCTGCTTAAAGCTACAAGACAAACGCACACACACACGCACACACACACACACACGCACACACACACTCACACTGTCTGTGTGACTGCTGGGTGATGGATTGCTTTGGACAAACAGACCTTTTGGTTTTTCTTATTGATAACTGGTCTTGGGTCCACACCTTTTTCATAATGTTACATAACGCAGTTTCAACACATGATTAGCTTAGCATAAACAGATCGGATTAACTGCCGCCATTGCTCAAAAGTCAACCAACCAATGAATCGACCAATTTCATCGCTGAAATTAGCCAATATTAGCTCATAACGTTTAACATGTTTATTGCTGACATTAGCTAATCTTAGCTCAGAGTATTTAACCTGTTGATAGCTGACATTAGCTTAGGTTCTCTCAGTGTGTTCAACCTGTTGTTGCTTAAATTAGTTAATATTAGCACATAGCATTAAACAGATGACATTAGCCAACGTTTTCTCAGTGTTGAAGCTGTTGATTGCTGACATTAGCTAACATAAGCTCATGGCAATTAACCTGTAAATATTTGACAATAGCTAAGGTTAGCCCAGTTTATAAGTGACATTAGCTGCATTAGCTCTTATATTGTTTGACCTGTTGATTGATGACCGGTTGTCAACTAACATTCGCTAATGTTAGCGCATAGTGTTTTATTTGTAGTTAACTGACATCAGCTAATGTTGGATCATAGCATTTTAACCTATCGATAGCTGAAATTAGCAAACATTAGATCATATATCATTTACCCTGTTGGTTGATGAAATTAGCTACAGTTAGCTCAGAATTTGTACCCTGTTAATAGGTGACATTAGCATTAACTCAAAGCAATTCACATGTTCACAGCTGACATTAGCTAACATATGCTTATAGCGTTTAACCTGTTGTTAGCTGATATTAGCTAAAGTTAGCTCAGAGTGTTTAGCCTGTTGATAACTGACATTGGCTAAAGTTAGCTCAGAGTATTTAGCCTGTTGATAGCCAGCTAATGTTAGCTAATGTCAGCTGTAATCATGTTCAAATAAAAAAATTAATAAAAAATGATATGCATATATCTGACAGAACTTGAATGCACCACGAGCCCTACCTCGGTCTGTTTGTTTTAATGTTCAATCGTTTTATTGCTAAGCCAGTTACTCAGTCGTTAATGCACGACTTTCAATTGATCTCTTTCCAACGAGAGGGTGAAGGAATGAATGGTTCGATCGACATTGATAAACAGCGTGAGTGCGGCAGTGACCCCACCGTGACCTCCGCATTGTCCCCCCTCAGTTTCAGCTCAATGACCCCTGGAACGGATGTTTGCCCTCAGATCTATCGTGAACACAGCTGCGTTATGTTGGATTACATTACAAGCATGACTTATAATAAAACACACACAGGAAGTGTTTCTAGTTTATTTGACTGCTCGTTGAAAAAATAGGAGTCGATACTGAAACTATCAGCAGCTCCACCCGAAAACAGGAACCCTGTGGCGGTAAAACAGACTCTGTGGAGGTCCGACTGTCAGAGAGAGATAACAGTTCTGTTCAATGCCCCTCAGGGGCGTTGCAGACGTAAAGTTTTTTTATCTTGAATGCCTTCGGTGAGCATGGAATGAGATTTTTACAGCCTGACTGCAGAAAAGCAATTTCAAGACCAGTGAAAAATTCAAATAAACACGGATTTGTTTTTATTTATTTGTTTGAATCAGTCGTTGTAAAAGACAGAGAGCTCAAAATGTGTCACATGTAAGAAGAATAAATTCCTTATTGTTGCTTTGTTGGTTGTAATTTCTTTAAATGTCAACATTTAAATAGAATTATTATTTTTTTGTTTAAATGACATGCAGTTCCTTTGAAGAACCACTAGGAGGCAGCCCACAATTTCTGGAAGAGAAATCTTGTTCTCTGAAGATATAAGACACTTTATTTGTCATTCTCGTCACTACAACGAAAATCTGGTTTGATCTATCGCGAATGACAAAGGAGCACAGATAGAAGTATTTACTAAAAACAAGAGTAACAAAGAATAAAAGTAGATAGTAAATAAACAATACAGAGACCTGCGGACCAATAGGAACAGCCAGAGGCTGTAGTTCTCCCTGAACGTTAGCGTTCACTATGGCAGATAAAAAGTTCTTCATATGAGAAATACAGACTTCAAGGTTCAGTCTGAATGTTTAATAATAATAAACATTATTACAACAATGTGGAAAAAATAATTAGCGCTTGGGCCGTTAGCTTAATGCTAACATATATTGGGAATTGCCATATACATGCTAACGTAGTTAGCATTGACGGCGCAACCATAATCAAAAAATTAAACATTATCATTATTTCATTCAACATATATTTGTAAATATTGTATCGTTATCCAAAGAATAGAAATAAATGTCATTATTGTTGTTAAACTGAGAACAATAACAACAGCAAACAAGTGTTTGATTTCAAAATGGATCATTTAATGACTTATTTAAATCATTTCAAATACTGAATTAATATATAATCTAATCTTTATTAAATGTGTGTACCATCATGAAAAAACACGCGCACGCACACACACAAAGACGCGTGCACACAAAAAGACGCGCACACACAAAAAGACGCGGGCACACACACACAAAGACGCGTGCACACAAAAAGACGCGCACACACAAAAATACGCGCGCACACACACACAAATACGCGCGCACACACAAACAAAGACGCGTGCACACACACAAATATGCGCGCACACACACACAAAGACGCGCACACACACAAAGACGCGCGCGCACGCACACAAAGACGCACACACACACATGCACATGTAAATATTTCTCTTCTTCTACGTTTCTTTTGTACGCATGAAGAGGAAACCCTTCTAGAAGCCCCTTCTGTGTCTGTCCTCGGGGACAGACTCTGATCCTGAGTTTGTGTTTGTCGTCAAACAGAAGTTTCAGATAATTAAAATGTTTTGAATGTTTGATGGTAAAGCTCAGGAGAACTTATCTTCAGGGGATTAAATTATTTTGTATTCTTTTATTGTCCAACTAAAGTGTAAAGAAACAGAAACCTGAAAATCCGGCGGATGTGTAACAGATGTTGATGATGATGATGATGACGCCCCGAGGAGATTTAGACACATGAAGTGAAAATGGGTTGACATGAGTTTACTCGTCTTCTTCAACTACTTCCTCTTCTTCTTCTACTCCTGCTCCTTGACCACCGGAGCTGGAGCTCGACTCCTTGTGGCGAGTGCCGTCAGGGAGCAGCACATAGTCACACAGAGGAAGGAGACCCCGGCCAGCAGGAGGCGCTGCTCTCCGTACTCCCTGATCATGGCTGGGCGCCGCCACAGGAAGTCGTGGAGGAGCGCTTCCTGCTGGGCCAGTGAGCAGACGGACTGCAGGACGTGGGACAGCTGGTGGCTGGAGCCGAGGAGGTCAAAAGTCCCGGGAGAAAAACGCTCAGGTACCGGACAAGAGAAGAAGAAGAACGACAGGAAGTACAACATCACCTGATGGAGCAACAACAGGAGACGGTCAACAGTTGATGTGTGCAGCCATCCATCCATCATCCATCCATCATCTATCCATCATCCATCCATCTGTCGTCCATACGTCGTCCATCATCCATCATCTATCCATCATCTATCCATCATCCAAACGTCATCCATCCATCATCCATCCATCATCTATCCATCATCCATACGTCATACATACGTCATCCATCCATCATCCATCCATCTGTCATCCATCCATACGTCATCCATCCATCCATCCATCATCCATCCATCTGTCATCCATTTTTCGTCCATCCATCCATTCATCTGTCCATCCATTGATCAATTGATCAATCCATCAATCCATTCATCCATCCCTCCATCCATCCTTCCATTCTAACATCCATCCATCCAACCATCCTTTCCTTCATCCATCCATCCATCCATCCATCCCTCCTTCCATCCATCCATCCATCCATCCATCCATCCATCTGTAAAGAGGTAGAGTTTGACAGTTGAGTATTTAGCGTCACCTGTAGGATGTGGAGTGTCACAGTGCTTGTATTTATCCAGCTGCAGGTGGCGAGACGATGAGTGATGGGGAGGATACCAAGCAGGTAGGCCACGCCCATCAGCAACCCCTGACAGAGTTTCCTGCGTAGCGTGAAATTAAACTTTGCAAAGCAGCAAGCGGCACAGGAGAAGCAGCAGAGGGCGGCGGCGGCTGCGAGGAAGACCTGCCACAGATGACATCATCAGTCCAGACATGACATCACCAGAACATATGAGCACGTTCAGATGTACTGATGCGAGTCATCCACTGATCCACTGACCTGTCCCAGCATGCTTTGTGTCCAGGCACTGTTGGAGCTGTACAGGAACAGAGCCAGGGCAGAGCCATACTGGTAGACGGCTGCGCCCACGCACTCCAGGAGGAAGAGAGAGAGGCGCACGCGCTCCGAGTGCGACTGCAACAGGTGGGCCGCGGCGCTGCAGCGTGGAACGGAGAAATCTGATCAGAATGATCGGATAAGAACTAACGCAGGAGAAAGGACCGTTTTTCTGTAAAAAGCTCCCCCTAGTGAGTAAAATATGTACAATAACAGTAAAACACATATATTAAAGATAAATGTCCTCGACTCCATTCATATGGACCGAAATCCAACCAATGATTAGGAAGTTATTATTAGTGTTAATGATTAGTTGTTCTTATTATTGTTGCACAAATGTTTTTAACGTTTCAGCATAAAATTGTCAAAACATGTCAAAATGGCTTTATAATTAATTTAACACTTTCTTAAAGTGAAATGCAACCAGTTTTGTTAAATTGGTGCATAATATCGTCTGAAATCGATCGTAGAATCGACAAATATCGTACCATTGTCCAAAGAATCGATACCATATCGTATCGTGATGGAACCGGTGATTAAAAGCTCCCCCTAGTGAGTAAAGTGTGAACTATTAGAGAGAATAACATTATATATAAGATAGATCTCCTCGAGTCGAATCATGTGCGACAGGTTTGGACTTAATCTGACCGACAGAATTAGCTAAATTTTGATACTAACTAGCAATTAACAACGTAAAAAAAAGTAAAATTAGATTCCAATTAGCATTGATAGCTGACATTAGCCGACTTTAGCAACCATGAATAGCAGTAGCTAAAATAAGTTATGACATTAGTCAACATTACCTATGATTGCTGAAATGAGCTAACATTTGCATTCAAAGCTGAAATAAGCTAGCATCAAGTATGATAGACGGAAGTAGAAAACTTAAGCTACGATGGGTGATATTTGCTAAATTTAACTAAATTACCTAATGTAAGATAATGGTAGCTGTGATTGCTAAAATTAGCGAACATTAACTTTGATAGCTTAATTTAGCTAGCATTAAATATGATGGCTGATAAATCATTATTATTAGCTTCGATAGCTTAATTTAGCTGAGACTAAGTATGACAATCTTGATTAAATTAAATTTTTGACCTGAAGATGGAGCTAAATAAAGTCCCGGGACCAAATCATTCTTAGGTGCTTCACCTGCAGCTGAGGTACGTGACGGCAGAGACGGCGTAGAGGACCAGAGGCAGTGAGGAGGCGTCCACAGAAAAACCCTGACCTTCAGGACCCTGTAGCCGAAAACCCAGGATCCCCTGAGGAGGTAAAAGGTCACATTAGCTATGATAGCTGAAATTAGCGAACATTAGCTAAGCTCACAGCGGATTTGTTAAATTAGAGCTACGAGAGCTATCAGCTGAGAGTAATGTCAGCCATCAAAGCTGACGTTGGCTAACGTTAGCATTAAGTACAGGTGATGATTTTAGGTAACACTAGCTATGAGAGCTCGAATTAGCTAACTTTAGCTAGTAGTGCTAACAGTTTTTCACCCCCAGGACCATTAATCATTAGTCAGGAAGAGGAGGTCAAAGGTTAGACAGGAAGACAAAGTCAATCACAGACCAGGTCCGTAAAGGATCCCGTTTCAGTACCCCTCCCTGTAGGATGGCGAACATCGTGAACCTTATCGCCATGGAGACGGCGCCCAGCAGGTGGCTCCACACATTCACCGTCTCATTATGGATCTGGAAGAGACTGAGGACACAACAACGCCAGGACACGCCCACCGGACGGTACCCAGAGAGGACGAACCGCCGACGAAACAAAGCGGGTGCGTCCACGTCTGGCCCAGTAGCAGGGAGGGAGGGGAGGAAGGTGAGTCGCAGGGCGGGTTGGGCAAAGGATACCCACGGCATGCTGGGAGAAGATCCTGAAGCTGAAGAATTCGGGAAAATAAAAACTTCCGACAGCAGACAGTCGGGCGTCTCTGTCTCTTCCTGTTGGAGGCAGTGAGGCGTTCACTGACCTGTCGACTGCTGACCGAACGCCACAATGTCTCCTTGTCTTCAACTTATTGGACATCATTTCAGGCGTCATGTGACTCAGACGCACACAGATGACACGTGCGGCAGCTGTTTTCAATCTAGTCTCAGTCCGCGCTCCATTATATGATATTTAATGACCCCGTTTATTAGTTTAAACCGTGAAGTCCATGTTCTAAGGGTGCCACAACATTTTTAGAATAAAAATAAAAATGTTGTTTTATTACAATATCAACATGGATTTAGGCAAATTTGTTATTTCATTGAGTCGACGCTGTTTTGGCATTAACACCTCATTTTTAATTGCTGCTTTTGAAAGTATAACTTATATATATGTATATATATATGTATATATATGTATATATATGTATATGTATGTATGTATGTGTATATATATATTGGTATGTATGTATATATATGTATATATATATGTATATATATATACATATATATATATGTATGTATGTATGTATTTATATATATGTATATATATATATATTGGTATGTATTAAAATATGTATACAAGAGCGTTCAAAGACGACAAAACTCCACAAAGCGGTTCTGGAAAAATCAGCATTTCCTGTTTTGGTGGAAATAATCTCATTCCATCATGATCATAATTTATTTTTTATTAATTGATCCAAAAAGTCATATTTCTCCTCAGAGTTCTTTAATTTCCTTTCAGGTTCTGGTTCTGGTTCAGAATGTGGCTCATGTTGTCCCGAACGCAGGTGCAGCCTACCGCCACAGACTGGTACTTGGCGGTGAAGCAGCGCGTCCCGGCCCGTCTGTACAGAACCAGGACGTTCTGGTAGATGGGCACTGAGTTCAGGTGGTGGTCCTGGTTGGGACCGGAACAGGAGCTGCTGCTGCATACGGCCTCCCAGAGGATGGAGGGAATCCGGTTCTTCACCGTAGACCACCTGAACAGACGCGGCCATCAGAAAAACTGTTCCCCACCCAGGGGTGACAAAAATATCAATACAGCATATTTAATTATTCTAAATCATCATCGACCGAAAAAAATCAGCCAAAGTATCAGAAAGAAATCTAAAAAAAATAATAATACATGTATAAAAATATTTGTATATACACGCAGTATATGTATTTACAACAATATATATATATATATATATATATATATACATGTTTATATATGCACACACACACACACAAACACACACACACACACACACACACATATATATATACATTTATATATACACACACACACACATACATATATATATACATGTTTATATATGCACACACACACACACACACACACACACAAACACACTTATATATATATACATTTATATATACACACACACACATATACATATATATATATACACACATATATGTATATACAGTATATAAACGCACACACACACACACACATATATATATATATACATTTATATATACACACACACACATATACATATATATATACATGTTTATATACACACACACACATATACATATATATATAAATGTTTATATATGCACACACACGTACACACACACATATATATATACAGTAAATAAACACACACACACACATATACATATATATATATACACACATATATGTATATACAGTATATAAACGCACACACACACACACACACATATATATATATATATATATATATATATACATGCTGAGATATCCTAAATGAAAACCTGGTCCGGAGCGTTCAGGACGTCTGACTGGACCAACAGAACCATGATCCTCAGCACACAGCCAGCCGAGACAAGGATGGAGGGGTTGAGGGACTGGACCGGGTTCTAGTCGCTGCTGAAGGTGCTTCTACTAAGTTCTGAATACATCGTCCAAAAACGTACGTCAAGGTTTTTGTTTTACCTTCTGGCTTTGTTATTATGGGATGGAGTGTAGATTCACGAGGGAAAGCTTCAATATAATATAATATAATTTAATGTATATAATATAATATAGTATAGTATAATAAAATATAATGTTATATCATACAATACAATAAGACTCAATGTAATACATATAATATAATATGTAATGTTATATAATACAATAAAATATAATATGTAATATTATATAATACAATATGATATAATATGATATAATATAATACAATATTATATAGTAATAAAACTAGTTTCAACAAATGCAATAAAGATATTAATGCCGGTCATTAATTCCATTTATTTAAATTAATGATGAAATCAAACTTCCAATTAAAAACTATTATGTATTAATATTCATTATACTACATATAATATATGTATGACATCATCATTCATGACATTTTATGTTCTATCGTGTTTAATATCCTATAATTAGTCATGAATAATCAAATAACCCAAAAAAATAATTTTTTTTTTTTTTTTTTACAGCTGTTCAGTTTTGAGTGATGATGGCGTCGGCGAAGGTTCACCCCCGACTGACCTCCAGCTCCACGGCGACAGAGACCTGTTCTGGATGCTCCCGGCCCCGTCAAACGAGGAGGAGACTCCTGGGGAGACATCCAACATGGAGTCACAGCCAGGAGAAGGTGGAGCTGGAGCTTTAACCCTGGAAGAGGAGGAGATGACCCACAATGCACTGCAACATACCTGTGGAAAAAGGAGATTTTGTTCTGATGAATCCAATCGAGCCTCTCAGAACAACAAACATTAAAGCTGCAGGTATCTAAAAACCACTTTGTTGTCAGGAAACGCGTGATGTCACTTCCTGTCGAACATTAAAGGGATTTTAGTCACATTTAATAAAACCTGTGAATATTTCTGACTGTTATTTTTATTCTGGCTAATAGAGTTTATGTTTTTTTAATGTCGTCTAGTTTAAAAAGCCAAATAAATAAATATCTTTTTTTCTAGTACTTTTTTGTTTTATTACATATTATCTTTGCATCGTTTCTGCTTTTTATTATTATTATTATTATTACTATTATTATTATTATTACTATTATTATTATTATTATTATTATTATTATTATTATTATTATTATTATTATTATTATTTTCAGTATGTATTAATTGTTGTGCTTTTATTTTTACATTTTCTGTTTGCGTTTTTTCTGCATTATTTTGTATTCTTTTTATTTTGTACATGTATTCTTGTAACATTTTTGAGTTTTTTTATAGTATATTTATTATTTTAGTATCATTTTTTTTACTTCCTTGTATCGATGCATTATTTTTGTTACGCCTGTTTTTTTTTTTGGTCGTATTCTGGTTTAATTTTCCGTTTCTATTTTGAATTTTTGTATTTTTTAAAATTCTGTCTTACTTGTTTAAAAAAATATTTTTAATTATTGGAGCATCAGCTGATTGTCATCAACAATTTTCTAATCAACCTCAGCAGTTTCTGCTGAATCCCGGGATCTGTCGGCGCCGTGGTCGGCGGTGAAGGTCGTTTTGTCGCTCACCAGCAGCGTGAAGACGCGGCGTCTCAGCTTCATGTCGACGGCGTTCTCCGATCCGGCTGCTCTGACTCCAGGAGGGTTTCTGGTCGACTAAAGAGGGAGATTACTGTTCAATCTTTGTGGCCCATCTGAATGATGAAAGACCAGCGTCGCCGTTTTGTGACCCGGTAACCTCAAAGATGACGTCTGATAGACAAACCACTTCTTCTGGTTCTTCTGTTTTTGATGTTTGGATCAAATGACTCACAGGAAGTCCACAGATCGAACCACTTCCTGTCAGCCTTCCATGGGAGACTTTAATCCAGGCTCTGACGTCGAGCCTCGGTAGAACAATCCAGATTCTGTCCTGGACCGGCAGGAGTACGGGGTACCGGTACCGTTGCTACGAGCCGACCGGATCTCACGGTGCGGTCCAGATTTAGGGAGCTCAGAATTGTATCTCTGCTGGTTTCATCGGGCCGTGGTCCTTCCAGAAAATGCTGGATTGCTGCCTGAGATGAAGGAGTCAGAGTATCCTGGTGTCTTTTTGAGCTGGGGAGTTTTGCTGCGGCAGGGGATGTCAGCAGCATCTTTCTTATCATTATTATTATAAAAATGATTAATTATAAAAAATAAAGGGAACACTTAAGTCACACGTCCCTGATCTGCATGAATGAAATATTCCAGTTGAAAGTCTTTATTGATTAAAAAGTTTCATTTCTTGAGAACAAAATAACGTAAGAAACATCGATGGAAACTAAAAGCAGGACTGAGGAGTGGATTCAGAAAAATAATAATAAGTGGGAAAACCAGATCGACCAACTGTTGTTTCCTCAAGACAACCCATGATGTGGCTCAGTAGTGTGTAGTAGTAGTAGTGTGTAGTACTAGTGTGTAGTAGTAGTAGTGTGTAGTACTAGTGTGTAGTAGTATAGTGTGTAGTAGTAGTAGTGTGTAGTACTAGTGTGTAGTAGTATAGTGTGTAGTAGTAGTGTGTAGTAGTAGTGTGTAGTAGTAGTGTAGAAGTAGTGTGTAGTGTGTAGTAGTAGTGTGTAGTGTGTAGTAGTAGTGTGTAGTAGTAGTAGTGTGTAGTGTGTAGTAGTAGTGTGTAGTAGTAGTAGTGTGTAGTAGTAGTGTGTAGTAGTATAGTGTGTAGTAGTAGTGTGTAGTAGTAGTGTGTAGTGTGTAGTAGTAGTGTAGTAGTAGTAGTAGTAGTGTGTAGTAGTAGTAGTGTGTAGTAGTAGTGTGTAGTAGTATAGTGTGTAGTAGTAGTGTGTAGTAGTAGTGTGTAGTAGTAGTGTAGTAGTAGTGTGTAGTGTGTAGTAGTAGTGTAGTAGTAGTGTGTAGTAGTAGTAGTGTGTAGTAGTAGTAGTGTGTAGTAGTAGTAGTGTGTAGTAGTAGTGTAGTAGTAGTGTGTAGTGTGTAGTAGTAGTGTAGTAGTAGTGTGTAGTGTGTAGTAGTAGTAGTGTGTAGTAGTATAGTGTGTAGTAGTAGTGTAGAAGTAGTGTGTAGTGTGTAGTAGTAGTAGTGTGTAGTAGTATAGTGTGTAGTAGTAGTGTAGAAGTAGTGTGTAGTGTGTAGTAGTAGTAGTGTGTAGTAGTAGTGTGTAGTAGTAGTAATGTGTAGCAGTAATGTAGTGTGTAGTGTGTAGTAGTAGTGTGTAGTAGTGTGTAGTGTGTAGTAGTAGTGTGTAGTGTTCAGTAGTAGTGTGTAGTAGTAGTAGTAGTGTGTAGTAGTAGTGTGTAGTAGTAGTAATGTGTAGCAGTAATGTAGTGTGTAGTAGTAGTGTGTAGTGTGTAGTAGTAGTAATGTGTAGCAGTAATGTAGTGTGTAGTAGTAGTGTGTAGTGTGTAGTAGTAGTGTGTAGTAGTAGTGTGTAGTAGTAGTAGTGTGTAGTAGTAGTGTGTAGTAGTAGTAGTAATGTGTAGCAGTAATGTAGTGTGTAGTAGTAGTGTGTAGTGTGTAGTAGTAGTGTGTAGTGTGCAGTAGTAGTGTGTAGTAGTAGTGTAGTGTGTAGTAGTAGTGTAGTGTGTAGTAGTAGTCAGTAGTGTAGTGTGCAGTAGTAGTGTGTAGTAGTAGTGTAGTGTGTAGTAGTAGTCAGTAGTGTGTAGTAGTAGTCAGTAGTGTAGTGTGTAGTAGTAGTGTAGTGTGTAGTAGTAGTGTGTAGTGTGTAGTAGTAGTATGTAGTAGTAGTAATGTGTAGCAGTAATGTAGTGTGTAGTAGTAGTGTGTAGTGTGTAGTAGTAGTGTGTAGTGTGCAGTAGTAGTGTGTAGTAGTAGTCAGTAGTGTGTAGTAGTAGTGTAGTGTGTAGTAGTAGTGTAGTGTGTAGTAGTAGTGTGTAGTGTGTAGTAGTAGTGTGTAGTGTGTAGTAGTAGTGTGTAGTAGTAGTGTGTAGTGTGTAGTAGTAGTGTGTAGTAGTAGTA
Organism: Lophius piscatorius; assembly: GCA_009660295.1. Lineage (NCBI taxonomy): Eukaryota > Metazoa > Chordata > Actinopteri > Lophiiformes > Lophiidae > Lophius > Lophius piscatorius. Next base: position 5,126 of record VRLP01006190.1, on the reverse strand, counting down.
GTATAGTGTGTAGTAGTAGTGTAGAAGTAGTGTGTAGTGTGTAGTAGTAGTAGTGTGTAGTAGTAGTGTGTAGTAGTGTAGTAGTAGTGTGTAGTGTGTAGTAGTAGTAGTGTGTAGTAGTAGTAGTGTGTAGTAGTGTAGTAGTAGTGTGTAGTGTGTAGTAGTAGTGTGTAGTGTGCAGTAGTAGTGTGTAGTGTGCAGTAGTAGTGTGTAGTGTGCAGTAGTAGTGTGTAGTGTGCAGTAGTAGTGTGTAGTAGTAGTGTAGTGTGTAGTGTGTAGTGTGTAGTAGTAGTAATGTGTAGCAGTAATGTAGTGTGTAGTAGTAGTGTGTAGTGTGTAGTAGTAGTGTGTAGTGTGTAGTAGTAGTGTGTAGTGTGCAGTAGTAGTGTGTAGTGTGCAGTAGTAGTGTGTAGTAGTAGTGTAGTGTGTAGTGTGTAGTAGTAGTGTGTAGTAGTAGTGTGTAGTAGTAGTGTGTAGTAGTGTGTAGTGTGTAGTAGTAGTGTGTAGTGTGCAGTAGTAGTGTGTAGTAGTAGTGTAGTGTGTAGTGTGTAGTAGTAGTGTGTAGTAGTGTGTAGTAGTAGTGTGTAGTAGTAGTGTGTAGTAGTAGTGTGTAGTAGTGTGTAGTGTGTAGTAGTAGTGTGTAGTAGTCTGCTCCTGATGAGACCAGTGGTGGTCTCCTGGTGGACCTCCTCCCTTAGACCTGGATCAGGACATCTGATACAAAGATACAAGGATGTGACCCACATGAGGCCCGGCGTCGACCCGCTCTCATCTGTGAACAGAACAGGGCGCCGCTGCAAATTCTGCTGTTCACTGGCAATTGCCAGTGGGGCTGCCCGGTGCCGGGCCGTGAGCCCAGAACCCTCTTGTTGTGTCGGGCCCTCATGCCACCGTCATGGAGTCTGTTTGGGCTGAACCTTCCCACCAGTGACCTGCTGGAGGTCGTTCTGTGGGGCTCTGGCGGTGCTCCTCCTGTTTCTCCTTGCACAAAGGAGCAGATAGCCGTCCTGCTGCTGGGTTGTTACCCTCCTACGGCCCCCTCCACATCTCCACATCTCCACATCTCCACATCTCCACATCTCCACATCTCCACATCTCCTGGAGTGTCTCCTGGTACCGTCCTGGAGGAGCTGAGAACTTCTGCGGGCTGCAGATACTGGCTCCTGTTTCCACGAGAGGCGAGGGCACTGGAAAAACGCCAAACCAGCCAAGAATCAGCCAGAAAGGATGAGGAGAGGGAAATGGTCTGTGACCGCCACCTGCAAAACCATCTCTGATAGGGGTGGTCTCGCCAGGTGCCTCTCCTGTCCACCTGTTGTGTACCATTAGCAGGTGAAAGGTCTCACACCTTCCAGGTGAAAGGTCTCACACCTTCCATCCTTCACTCGCTCTCGTTCTCTTCATTCATCACTTAGAGCGAAGGTCCTAAGGAATCATATTGCGTCTTTATGGATGAAGTGAAAACCTACGACGGATTGCCCATGCAGGTATGTTAAAGTTGTAGAGGATATTTGTGAGGGCAGCATGACGGCGGCGAGGTGTGCAGCAGGAGTCACGGGTGTGGAGGGGGGACTGCACCAAGGATCGGCCCTGAGCCCCTACTCGATTGCTTTGGTGATGGACAGGCTGACAGATGAGGTCAGACAGGAGTCTCTGTGGAGAAAGGAGGAGGTGGAAGTTTAACCTGGAGAGAGGAGGAATGAAGGTCAGACAGAAAACATGTGTGTAAATGAAGGGGAGGCAGGAGGAACGCTGAGGATGAAGGAGTAGAGGTGGAGAAGAGTGTCAGGAGTTATCTGTGACAGAAGAGGAGCAGCAGGAGTGAAGGGAAAGGTTTCCAAGATGGAGGTGAGGGCAGCTCTTCTGGATGGTTTGGAGACGGCGGTTCTGACCAGAAGACAGGAGGCAGAGCTGAAGATGTTCAGATGATCTCTGGGAGTGAAGAGGAAGGACAGGATTAGAAAGGAGACATCAGAGGGACAGTCCAGGTCAGACGTCCTGGAGACAAAGTCAGAGAGGACAGATTGAGATGGTTCTGACCCGTGAAGAAGAGGAGGGATATTGAATCTACTGGTAGAAGGATGCTGGAGATGGAGCTGCAGGCAGGAGAAGAAGGATGAAGACCAAAGAAGAGGTCTCTGGATGTGGTGAGAGAGGACATGTAGTTGGTTGGTGTTACAGAGGAAGACGCTGAGGACAGGGCAAGATGGAAACAAATGATCTGCTTCGGTGATGCCTAAAGGGAAGAGCCGGAAGAAGAAGAAGACGAAGAAGAAGAAGACGAAGAAGAAGAAGAAGAAGATGATGAAGATGATGAAGATGAAGAGTTAATTAAATACACGTGGACCTTTGATGCAGTAAAATAATATTTTTTATAAGATATTATTTGCCTTGATTTTTAACTCATTAACATTTGCATTCTGTCGTGACCCGTCTTCAGCTTCCTGTCTTCACATATGGAGCCTGTGGCCCCGCCCCCTCCTGTGACCTCACAGCAGGGGTGTCGTGTGTAGAGTTCTCAGTGATGTGGTCGACTCTGAGGTAGAATCGGAGCCTGTCGATGACCTGGTTTGAGCGAGTGGGAGGAAACTTAGAGCATTAATCTGATAAATCACTGGTTCCCATCAGCGCCGTCAGCACATTCCACAGCAACCAGTGATCTTCTCTGTCACCTCCAGTAACCCTGACCGCGCTTCATCGTCAATGACCTCCATGAATGAACAGGAATCCCGCCCACTGCATGGGGGCTATGAGAACTAAGGACAATCTAAGAGAATTCCTGAAATGTTCTGATCTGGTGGATCTGTGGTGTCTGAATCTGGAAGCTGCTGCAGCCGTTTATTTTATTTAAAAATAATGTAACCGCTCAGAATGTTGGGGACAAAAATGTCACGGTGTAACCTGATAAAACTATCATCATCATCATCATCATCATCATCATCATCATCAGATTCTAAAACCATGATCCCGTTCTTACACTTTCATTCTTGTAGTTTTTGTTTATTATAATATTATAAATAATATGATAATTATAATAATAATTATAGTAATAAATATAATATTAAAAAAAGGTTGTAATTGGTTGATTTAAAGGGGAAATAGATTTGTATAAAAAATAAATTTATGTTTGAAGGTTATGATCAGAACGAAATTTGGCTAAAAAACAACAAAATGGAAAAAAAAGGAAGTTATAGAATAAAGACGTTTTCTGTCTCCAAAGTATTATTTTATAAGATATAAAAATACATGAAATTGTCCCAAGCTGAATGAATCAAAAAGATTAGAATAATTTCCCAGTTGGTGTTTGGGAAATAACTCACTTTCATTTTCTATTATTTCCATAAGACCCTTTTTCTTATGAATTTAAAAGTGTTCAAATCCTGAAAATGAATTCATATTTGATGGTTGAGGTTCTTAGACATTGTCTCAAAAATGTTAACTCAGTGAAAGTAGAAACAAATATCGATGTATGAGCTTTTATGGAAGTATTAGGAAATATACGCCACTAGAATACACAGTGGCGTTGCCTCTAGTGGCCTGTGAAGGTACTGCAGGTGGACCGCAGAGAAATTAAAATCAAATATTTATCCTTAAATAATTACATCGTAAAAAATCGTTTGAATTATAAATATTTCATTTAATCTATTTCTATTTGGCCTTTCATAGTTTTGATAGATTTCCTTTTAAATGTGAGAAGAATTCATGCATCAGAATTTCCTTTTACCTTCGTTTGAATTCTATTTGAGTTAAAGTTTTACTAATTAGAATAAGAATTATTGGGAATATTGAATATTTCTGGTTTTCTTTGTTATTATATTTTTTCTTATTATCTTTTTCTACTTGATATTATTATAGGATAGGACAGGATATATCAACGCCATAACTCAAAAAAGCTTTTCATGGCTTTCCAAAATTTTTTAACCACATAGAATTTTGTCTGAGGAAGAACTGGATTGATTTTTTTTGGAAAAGTTGGTTGCATATTTTTAACGCTAGCGGGAGATTTATCTCTAAAAACTTCCAACCGTTGGTTCGGTTTGAATATGGTTGCTCTGAATCGTCTCAGGGAGATTTCCTATTTCCTTCATATTTTACTCTTTTTTTTTTGCTTTCCTAAAAACTAATTTGTTGGAAACAACTTCAAATTTAATTTGAGGAATTCACTACATTATTCAAGTATATAATATTAGTATGTATTTTCCTATTTATCGTTATTATATTACGTACTTTTTTTTCTCCAAATTGACATATTTGAACTTCTTCTCAATTTTATTATTTATTTCTTCTTTGTTGTTTCTTTCTCTGTGGCGTTTCCTTCAAGGATGGATCTTCTTCTTCTCCGACTGCAGCAGTACCGAAGAGGATTTTTCTTTTCTGCGACGGTTGAGGCGTTCAGGTGTATGAAACACACACCGTCATAGACGATGACGATGAGGATGAGGATGACGATGAGGATGATCTCGGTCTCTGTTGTCGCCGAGGAAAGTTGGTTTTCCAGCATTTCAGCAAAAATCTTTCATCAAAGCTTCTCCTCTGTGTTTTTGTTACTCATCTACATAAAGTTTATTAATCCCCACGGGGGGGAATTACACTCATACATGGACTCCCCCGGAAACAGAAGAAAAGAAAAAAAAAAAGTTCACACAGAAGAATTCAGAATGACGGGACAACCTGATTTTTTCCCCCCCTCTGATGTCATTGAGATCAAACATTTCCCTCTTAAAGGGGTTCTATGGGGGCAAGAAATGTTCTGTAGAACTGGGCCCACCTACATTGTAAAAAAAAGTAAATAATAATTACCGTAAAATACCGCCAGAATTCTCGAACATCGATGCCAGAACAGTAAATAACCATCAAAACAGTTTTTATGGATTCATACTTAATGACATATAATAACAGTAAATAACCATCAAAACAGTTTTTATGGATTCATACTTAATGACATATAATAACAGTAAATAACCATCAAAACAGTTTTTATGGATTCATACTTAATGACATATAATAACAGTAAATAACCATCAAAACAGTTTTTATGGATTCATACTTAATGACATATAATAACAGTAAATACCATTAAAACAGTTTTTGTGGATTCATACTTAATGACATATAATAACAGTAAA
>VRLP01006189.1:0-30487 GCA_009660295.1 Lophius piscatorius | reverse complement strand
GAGGTTCTGATCTCGGTATAGTAGGAGACTTCTCATCAACAGATAGATCTACAGTTGTAATACTGTCTGACAGCACCGGGCTTGTCCAAACTCTCTCTTTGGTGTGTTCGTGTGACGTTGGTACATGTTCGGTTTTAGTAGGAGACTTCTCATCAAAAGTTAGATCCTCAGTGAGAATCCTGGCTGACGGAACCTGGCGTGGTAAGGGTCGCTCTTCGGTCTCCTCAGGTGGAGATAGTTCTGGTATGGCTTTAGTAGGAGACTTTTCATAATCACTAAGATCAGCTCTGAGAATCCTGGTTGGCAACACCTGGCTTGTTAAGGTTCTGTCTTCAGTCTCTATAGGTGGAAATGGTACTGATCTGGGTTTAGTAGGAGACTTCTTATAAACAGTAAGATCTGCAGTGGGTATCCTGGGTGACATAACTTTACTTGTCATGGTTCTCTGTTTTGTCTGCTCACTTGGAGGACGTACTGGTCTGGGTTTAGTAGGAGACTTCTGACCAACAGTTAGATTTGTAGTCAGAATCTTGAGTGACAATACCTGGCTTGTCGAAGTTCTCTGTTCGGTCGTCTCACTTGGAGGAGATTTTGATCTCGGTATAGTAGGAGACTTCTCATCAACAGATAGATCTACAGTTGTAATACTGGCTGACGGCACCTGGCGTGTCAAGGGTTGCTCTTCGGTCTCCCCAGGTGGAGATAGTTCAGGTATGGCTTTAGTAGGAGACTTCTCATAAACACTAAGATCCGCTCCGAGAATCCTGTCTGTCGACACCTGGCTTGTTAAGCTTCTGTCTTGTGTCCCCTCATGTGGAGATGGTACTGGTCTCGATGTAGTAGAAGACTTCCCATCAAGACTTAAATCTGTGATGGCAATCCTGTCTAATGGCACCTGGCTGGTCAAGTGTCTCTCTGTAGTCTCCTCAGGTGGAAATGGTACTGATCTGAGTTTAGTAGGAGACTTCACATCAACAATTGAATCCGCAGTTGGAATCCTGACTGACGACACCTGGCTTGTCAAGGTTCTCTGTTTGTTCTCCTCACTTGGAGATGGTACTGGTCTGGGTTTAGTTGGAGACTTCTCTTCAAATGTCAGATCTGCTGTGGGACTCATGGATAAGAACACATGGCTTTTAAGGATTTTCTCTATGGTCTCCTCACTTGGAGAAGGTGATAGTATCAGTGATGTAGTAGGAGACTTCTTAACAAAAGGTTGATCTGCAGTGGCAATGCTATCCGACGACAACTGGCCGGTCCAGACTCTCTCTCTGGTCTCCTCATGTCGAGCTGTTTCTAGTCTTGGTTTAGTAGGAGACTTCTCTTCAACAATAAGATCCTGAGTGGGAATTCTGGTTGGTGAAACTTGGCTTGTTAAGAATCTGTCTTTGATCTCCTCATACGGAGATGATACTGGTCTGGGTTTAGTAGGAGACTTCTCATCAACGGAGATATCTGAGGTGGGAATCCTAGCTGGTATCACATGTCTTTTCAAGGATCTTTCTTTGGTCTCTTCACTTGAAGATGTTACTGGTCTGGGTTTAGTAGGAGATTTCCCGTCAACAGTTAGATCCTCACTACGAATCCTAGCTGGTGACACCTGGCGTTTCAGGAATCTGTCTTTGATCTCCTCATACGGAGATGATACTGGTCTGGGTTTAGTAGGAGATTTCTCGTCAACAGTTAGATCCTCACTATGAATCCTAGCTGGTGACACCTGGCGTTTCAGGAATCTGTCTTTGATCTCCTCATACAGAGATGATACTGGTCTGGGTTTAGTAGGAGACTTCTCATCAACGGAGATATCTGAGGTGGGAATCCTAGCCGGTATCACATGTCTTTTCAAGGATCTTTCTTTGGTCTCTTCACTTGAAGATGTTACTGGTCTGGGTTTAGTAGGAGATTTCTCGTCAACAGTTAGATCCTCACTACGAATCCTAGCTGGTGACACCTGGCGTTTCAGGAATCTGTCTTTGATCTCATACGGAGATGATACTGGTCTGAGTTTAGTAGGAGATTTCTCGTCAACAGTTAGATCCTCACTATGAATCCTAGCTGGTGACACCTGGGGTTTCAGGAATCTGTCTTTGATCTCATACGGAGATGATACTGGTCTGGGTTTAGTAGGAGATTTCTCGTCAACAGTTAGATCCTCACTACGAATCCTAGCTGGTGACACCTGGCGTTTCAGGAATCTGTCTTTGATCTCCTCATACGGAGATGATACTGGTCTGGGTTTAGTAGGAGATTTCTCGTCAACAGTTAGATCCTCACTATGAATCCTAGCTGGTGACACCTGGCGTTTCAGGAATCTGTCTTTGATCTCCTCATACAGAGATGATACTGGTCTGGGTTTAGTAGGAGACTTCTCATCAACGGAGATATCTGAGGTGGGAATCCTAGCCGGTATCACATGTCTTTTCAAGGATCTTTCTTTGGTCTCTTCACTTGAAGATGTTACTGGTCTGGGTTTAGTAGGAGACTTCTCGTCAATAGATATATCCGCATCGGGAATTCTGGCTGGGCGTACCTGGCTTGTCAAGGAGCGTTCTTCGGTCTCCCGAGGTGGAGATAGCACTTGTCTGGGTTTTGGGGGAGACTTCTCATCAACACTTACATCCGCCTCTGGAATCCTACCTCTCCAAACCTTGGTTGTCAAGAATCTTTCTTTGGTCTGCTCACATGTATAAGGTACTGGTCTGAGTTTAGTAGGAGACTTCTCATCCAAAGTCAGAACCACAGTGGGAATCCTGTATGACAAACCCTTGCTTGTCAAGGGTTGCACTTCGGTCTCTTTAGGTGGAGATGGAACAATTAGGGGTTTAGTTGGAGACTTCTCATAAACAGTTAGAGACACATTGGAAATTCTTTCTGAAGACAATTGGCTTGACAAGGGTCGTTTTTCGGTCTCCTCAGGTGGGGAAGGTCCTGGTCTGGGTTTTAAAGTAGACTTCTCAGCCACAAAGATATCTGCGGTGGAAATCCTTGCCGGCATCACTTGTCCTTTCAAGGATATTTCTTTGGTCTCTTCACGTGAAGATGGTTGTGGTCTTGGTATAGTAGGAGACCTTTCAACAACAGTTAGATCCACAGTGGGAATCCTGTCTGACAATAACTGGCTTGTCAAGCCTCGCTCTACGACCTCCCCAGGTGAAGATGGTACTGGTCTGGGTTTAGTAGGAGACTCTTCATCAAGAGTTAGATCCGTAGTGAGAATCTTAGCTGGCGACTCATGTCTTATGAAGGATGTTTCTTTGGTCTCTTCCCTTGGAGATGTTACTGGTCTGGCTTTCGTAGGAGATTTCTCTTCAATAGTTAGATCCGCTTTGGGAATTCTGGCTGGCGACACCTGGCTTGTCAAGGGCCGCTCTTCGGTCTCCCAAGGTGGGGATAATTCTAGTCTGGGTTTTGTATGAGACTTCTCATCAACAGTTAGAACCACAGATGACAAACCCTGGCTTGTGAAGGGTTGCTCTTCCGTCTCCTCAGGTAGAGACGGTACTGGTCTGGCTTTAGTAGGAGACTTCTCATCAACTGCTAGATCCGCAGTGAGAATCTTAGCTGGTGCCATATGTCTTCTTAAAGATCTTTCTTTGGTCTCTTCACTTGGTGAAAATGGTACTGATCTGGGTTTGATTAGAGACTTCTCATCAGATAGATCTGCAGTGGGAGTCATTGTTGATAATTCCCGGCTTATCAAGGTTCTCTCTTTGGTTCCCTCGTGCGAAAATGGTATTGGTGTAGGTTTAGTAGGCGACTTCTTATCAACAGTGAGATCCGCAGTGAGAATCCTACCTCCCAACACATGTTTTGTTAAGGATCTCTCTTTGGTCTGCTCACGAGGAGATTGTACAGGACTGGGTTTAATAGGAGACTTCTCAACAGCAGTTTTATCCACCGTGGGAATCCTGTCCCACAAGACCTGGCTTATCAAGGGTCGCTCTTCGGTCTCCTCAGGCATAGATGGTACTGGTCTGGGTTTTATAGGAGACTTCTCATCAACAGTTAGATCTGCAGAGGGAATCTTGTCTGATGACACCTGGCTTGTCAAGGGTTGCTCTTCGGTCTCCTCAGTTGGAGATGGGACTTGTTCGAGTTTAGTGGGAGACTTCTCATCAACAGTAAGATCCTCAATGGGAATTCTTGCTGATGATACCTTGCTCGCCAAGAATCGCTCTGGTGGAGACGGTATTGGTCTGGATTTAGTAGGAGACTTTTCATCAACAGTTAGATCTGAAGGCAGAATCCTGTCTGACGACACCGGGATTGTCAAGGTTCGCTGTTCCGACTCCTCAGGGAGCGATGGTACTGGTCCGGGTTTAGTAGGAGACTTCTCATCAATAGCTCGCTCTGAAGGGAGAATCCTGTCTGACGACACCTGGATTGTGAAGAGTTGTTCTCCGGTGTCCTCCAGTGGAGATGGTACCAGTCTGGGTTTAGTAGGAAGCTTCTCATCCACAGTTAGATCCACAGTGGGAATCCTGTCTGACGACAGCTGGCTTGTTAAGACTTTCTCTTCGATACCCTTGTGTGAAGATGATACTTGTTCGGGCTTAATGGGAGACTTCTCGTATAAAGTTAGATCTGCACTGGGAATCCTGCCTGAGGACACTTGAATTGTCAAAGGTTGCTCTTCGGTCTCTTCAGGTGGAGATGGTAACTGTCTGGGTGTAGTAGTAAGAGACTTATCGTCAGCTAGTTCTGGAATGGGAAGCCTGGCTGACAATAATCGGCTTTTCAAGGTTTTTTCTTTGGTCTCCTTAAGTGAAGATGGTACTTGTCTGTGTTTTATAGGAGACTTCTCGTCTTTACTTAAATATTCAGTTGGAATCCTGGCTGACAACACCGGGCTTGTCAATGTTCTATCGTCTGTCTCCTCATGTGGAGATGGTACTAGTCTTGGTTTAAAAGGTGACATCTTTTCAGTAGAAGGATCTCCGGTGGGAATCCTGGCTGACGACACGTGGGTCGTCAAGGTTCTCTGTTTTTTCTGCACACTTGCGGGTGGCACTTGTGTGGAACTGGCAGTTAGAGGCTTCTCATCGGTTACATCTGCAGTGGCAATCCTGTCGGACAATACCTGGCTTATCAAGGTTCTCTCTGTGGTTCCTATATGGGAAAATGGTATTGGCCTGGGTTTAGTAGGAAACTTCTTGTCAAAAGTTCGAGCCGCAGTGGCAATCCTGTCTGATACAACGTGGCTTGTCCAGTCTCTCACGTTGGTATCCTTTTTCGCAGGTGGTACCTGTCTGGGTAGAGTAGGAGACTTCATATCAACAGTGAGATCCCCACTGAGAATCCCACTTCCCAACACCGGTCGTGTCAAGGATTTCTCTTTGGTTTGCTGACGTGGAGATGGTACTGGACTTGGCACAGTAGGAGACATCTCATCAAAAGTTAGACCCGCACTGGAAATCCTGATTCGCGACACCTTTCTTATCATCGGTTGCTCTTCGGCCTCCTCTGGCATAGATGGTCCAGGTCTTGTTGGAGACTTCTCGTCAACAGTCCGATCTGCAGAAGGAATCATGTCTGACGAAACCTGGCTTGTCAAGGTTCGCTGTTCCGACTCCTCAGGGAGCGATGGTACTGGTCCGGGTTTAGTAGGAGACTTCTCATCAATAGGTCGCTCTGAAGGGAGAATCCTGTCTGAGGACACCTGGATTGTCAAGAGTTGCTCTCCGATCTCCTCCACTGGAGATGGCACCAGTCTGGGTTTAGTAGGACATTTCTCATCCACAGTTAGATCCGCAGTGGGAATCCTCTCTGACGACAACGGGCTTGTCAAAGGTAGCTCTTCGGTCTCCTTAGGTGGATATTGTACTGCCTTAGGTCTAGTAGGAAATCCTGGCATCCTGGCTGATGATGCTTCGCTTGTCAAGATTCGCTCTTCGATCTCTGGTTGAGGTGTTACTGGTCTGGTTTTAGCAGGAGACTTCTCACCAACAGTTACATCTGCAGTCGGAATCCCGTCTGAGGACACCTGGCTTCTCAAAGGTCGCTCTTCCGTCTCATCACGTGGAAATGGTAAAGGTCTGGATTCCATAGGAGACTTCTCATCAACAGTTAGAACCCCAGTAGGAATCCAGTCTGATGACTCCTGGATTGTCAAGGGTTGCTTTTTGGTCTCCTCAGGTGGAGTTGGTACTGGTCTTAGTTTAGTAGGAGACTTCTCATCAACAACTGGATCCGCAGTGGGAATCATGTCTAAACACATTTGGCTAATCAATTCTTCCTCTTTGGCACCCTTATGAGATTGCACTTGTTTGCGTTTAGTGGGAGACTTCTCTTCATATGTTAGACGCTCAGTAGGAATCCTGGCTCGTGACAATTGGCTTTTAAATGTTCTATCTTTGGTCTCTTCCCATCGAGATGGTTGTTGTCTGGGTTTTGTAAGACACTTCTCATCAACAGTGAGATCTGCAGCAGGACCCTTGGATAAGAACACCTGCCCTGTCAAGGTTCTCTTTTCGATCTTCCCACGTTGAGGTGGTACTGGTCTGGTTTTAGTATAAGGAGACTTCTCATCAGTCAGTTCTGCAATTGAAATCCTAGTTGTAAACACTTTTCTTGTCAAGGTTTTCTCTTTGGTCTCCTCCTTTCGAGATGGTACTGGTCTTTGTTTTATAGGTGACCTCTCATCAACATTTAGATCTGTTGTGGTCATACTGCTCCTGGCTGACGACACCTGGCTTGCCGAGGGTCTCTGTTTGGTGTCTTCACCTGGAAATGGCGCTTTTCTGGGTTTATAAGTTGTAAACTTCTTTTCAGTTCGATCAGATATTGGAATCCTGGCTGAAAACGCTCGACTTTTCAAAGTTCTCTGTTTGGCGACTTCACTTGGAGATTGTTCTGGTCTGGGTTTAGTAGTTGGAGACTTCTCGTCGGTTAGATCTCCAGTGGGAATCCTGGCTGACAACACTTGTCTTCTCAAGTTTTTCTCTTTGGTCCCCTTTTGTGAACATGGTACTGGTCTGAGTTTGGTAGGAGATTTCTCATCAATATTTAGATCTGCAGTGCGAATTGTGTCTGACAACACCTCGCTTGTAAAAGTTCTCGGTTTGGTTCCCTTATGTGAGGATGGCACCGATATGAAATCAGTAGGAGACTTCTCATCGATAGTTAGATCCACAGTAGGAATCGCGGCTGGTGACGTGGGACTTGTCAAGGTTTTCTCTTTGATCCCCTTAAGTGGAGATTGTACTGGTCTGGGGGTAGTTGGCGGAGACTTCTCGTGTTGTGCAGTAGTTATCCTGGCTGACGGCACCTGGCTTGTCAAGGTGTCCTCTTTGGTCTCTTCATGTGGAGTTGGTACTGGTCTTTGTGTCGTAACAGGAGATTTTTCTTCAGCAATTAGTTCCTCGCTGTCATGTTGAGTTGGGGTCCTGTCCGATGGCACTTTATATGTAGTCCAACTCTCCTCTTCGTCAGATAGTGTCTCACAGGTTGACAGGGGTCTCGAGAAACTGGATGACGATGTAAGACATTCCTCCTGAGCTACCCTCACTGTCACTTCATCTCTTTCCTTCTGCAAAAACTTGTTCTCTGCAAAAGTCAACAAGAGACAATTACAATTGGTGTCATTTTTCCATATTGGCAAAGCATTCATTTTGATGTTTGTATCAAAAACTCTTACATACCAAAGTCTTCCTCATATTTATAAATGACCTCCTTGATATCACTTGATTCTTCCACATAGCAATTGTTCAGCTCGTTCACATGTCTCAACAGAAATAGAACGATGTCATCAGGTCGTTCCAGCAGTACCGCTCTGAACATACATTCCATTAAACTTTTTAGCCCATATGGTATGGCATTATTGCCATCCATATTTGTTTTGGCCCGCCTTGAAAACAGGAGCATAGGATTTGTGAATATTGCCAGCTAAGTACACATTCCTTCATCACATCAAAGGATAACAATTCTAAAGGTTGTTTGATGTGACACATTAGATGTGAATCAAATCTAACTTTCCTTTGATGTTACTCATCAAAGATGCAACCAGACAGACACTAAATAGCGTTCAGAAATAGAGAGAGAAGATTAGTTTCCCAATCATCACCTGTTTCAGAAACATCGAAGGCTCATGTCACGACGAGTTCAAAACCATTAAGGTTATACTGTATGTCAATATCCGAGGAAGTCCCCTTGCAATCCAGATGAGGGTAAAAAACACCTTGTCACATAGTCAGCCCTCCCAATAAACCTCAGAAAAAGTATATGACACATACTTTTTGTGGAATTTAAACTGTTCCGTTTTGATGCAACTGTCACAATCAATCACAAAATAATCAGAAACAATCAGACACAACTTTATTATACGGATTTGAAAACTTCAGAACCATCTCAATTCTGGCTCAAAATAGGTCAGATATATGAAGAATAACACATAATTTAAAAACCCTGAGACAGAGGGATGACAATGGGAAGGATGTGCAGCAGGTTATGGAGATTGACTTGTATTAACAATTTAGGAGAATGTGAAGGTAAGATGGAAGGAGCACTTTGAAGATTTGATGAATGAAAAAAAATGAGAGAGAGAGAGAGAGAGAGAAAGAGAGAGAGAGAAAGGCAGAGAATCTGACAATAGTAAATCAAAAACTTCAAAGGATCAGTAATGTTGAAGTGAGAGCGGCTTTGAAGATGATGAAGAATGGAAAGGCGGATGGTCCTGAACAAATACCAGTAGAGGTATGGAGGTGTCTAGGAAGGAAGGGGTGGAGTGTTTAACCAGACTAGATAGCTGTGGAGGGAAGAAGAGTGAAAAAAAGGGAAAAGTGAACATGACGAGTAACATAATGAAAATCTGGGAAAGAGTAGCTGAAGCCAGCTCAAAAAAAGAGGTGATGAACTGTGGGATGCGATGTTTGCTTTGAGAGAGCTGATGAAGAAGTACAGCGAAGGCCACGAGGAACTCAATTCTGTATTTGTGCATTTAGAGGAAGCGAAGGACAAAATTGTGGGATTGTATGAGGAAGTCTGGAGTGACTACTAGGTATGTTAGAGGGGTACGGGATATGTATGAGAGCAGCATGGTCGCAGTGGGGTGTGCAGAAGGAGTGATGGGTTCAAGATAGAGGTGGGACTGCACCAGGGATCGCCGTTGAGCCCCTTCTTGTTTGCTATGGTGATGGACAGGCTGAGAGATGAGGTCAAGCAGGAATCTCCTTGGACCATTAATTTGATCGATGACATTGTGATCTGTGGTGAGAGCAGGGGGCAAATGGAGAAAAACCTTTCGGACATAACTTCTTAACCACTGGCTCGATTCAGTACAAATTTGTTGCATATAAACAGAGTACAGGAGATCTTTCTTGTTTGTATCAAGAGGGAGCTCAATTTTGCTTTTCCTCAGAAACTCTGGGACAAACTGGGATTGCTTGTAAAGTGCAGAGGGCTGGGGACTTCTTGGGGATATACCCTTTCTGTTGGGGATGGCAGCATAGGCCTAGTTGTTTTATAGAAACCACTGCCAGTCATAAAACACATCATGATTGAAGTAAAAAAGTTGCGACTATCTCCCAAGGTTGTCGTTGGTAGTCTGGGGCATTTGGACGTATATGATTTTCTGTGGGCTCTTTCAAATCCAGTACCCAGTTTAAATATCAAAATGGTAAAATAAAAAAAGATGAAATGTTTGGTTTGTAAAGTTACCTGATCATTCAAGGAGGAGTATAGGAAATATCAAAGAAAAAATACATTATTGGTTTATGGACAGAGAGGCTAGGATTAGGAACACTGGATCCAGGGAATGTTGGTGTTGGATGAAAACAAACAGGAAACCTTACATGGAGATGTAAACATTCAACATAAGACTGGAAACCACAAACTGAACCTAAAACTATGACTAGGATGAAGGGCTGCGATGGATTATAATGCAGAGGTGCTGAGGTGGAGGCCATGTCCGTTGCCATGGAAAGGAGGCTTCAGACTCTCACTCGGTACCAAAGGAAGTCGGTTCAGGAGCTCCACAGAGTCTTTTGTTCCCTATGGACTGATGGAACTGGTACCCATGGAGCTAGGGTACCAGAGGGTAACTTAATAAACTTTAGGAGGGTAAACATTTGAAATTGTTTTTCATTATCCTACAGAGACCCAACAAACTCGTCCATGAGCAGAACCGGGAGATAGTGGCGAGAAGAAAAAGCCCTTTTAACGGGCAGAAACCTCCAGCAGATATCTGATATCTGATTGATACATGTGATTAGAACTGATGAATTAATTAACAATCATGTAAATAATTGAAATGCTTTTATTCGCCGGACAGCCCTAATAATTTGACATAAATCTCGTAACATAGAAATTGTAACATAGCATCTCTCTTCCATTAAACTCTGGAACGCTCTTAAGTAAATATTTATCTGAATGAGAGGTAGTGTGCTGTAAACACTCACATTCCATACTTTCCCTTTGCGTCCAAAATCTATTCGTCTTTCTCACAGGTTCTAATTCAGGATCCGACATATACCCTCCTTTTGGTCTGTATGGACCACCTTTTTTCTTTGACGTTTGTTGCACAAAATCCTTGTTCACTTTAGGCTCAATCACCGTCCTAAAAGTTCTAAATTCCTTTTCCACGGGTAACTTGGTAGGTGGAGTCCTGACTAATGCTTCTGGTGATGGTAGTTGTCCTCGATGTTGTTTGGAAGGCTTATTTTTAGCAGATACGCCCTCTTTGTCTTGTCGGTTGGGTGTTCTAGCCTCTGATTTCTGACGAGCCTTAGCTGAGTCTTTGGTCTTCTTACGTGGGGTTTTGGTTGCGGGTATGGGTTTACCAGAGAGAGACATTCCTTCAGCAGTTTCACCCCCACTGTCTTGCTGACTGGGTGTTATAGCTGATGATTTCCCACGAGCCTTAGCTGTGTCTTTGGTCTTCTTACGTGGGGTTTTGGTTGCGGGTATGGGTTTACCAGAGAGAGACCTTCCTTCAGCAGTTTCACCCCCACTGTCTTGCTGACTGGGTGTTATAGCTGATGATTTCCCACGAGCCTTAGCTGTGTCTTTGGTCTTCTTACGTGGTGTCGGTGTCACTGGTTTGGGTTTACCAGAGAGAGACTTTCTTTCGGTACGTTTGTGTTGACTGGGAGCACTGGTTGAGGACACTGAACGTGTCTTAGCTCTCTTCTTTCGCGATGGTGGTACTGGACCTGGTCCTTGTTTAGCTGAGGGACTCTTCTTTTTAGCCGTTACACGTAAACTGACACGTTGATCAGGAACCCTGGCTGATGACACCAGACTTTCTGTAGGTATGTCTTCCCTCTCCATATGTGGAGATGCTACGGGGCTGAGATTAAGAGATAGAGACTTCTCGTCAATAGTTAGAATTTCGCTGGCATATCCATCAGTAACATTGGCCAATGCATCAACAGTTAGATTGTCATTATCACATTCACCAGAAACCTCCAGACCTTTTGTAGCTATCTCTTCACCCCGCAAAGGTCTAGATGGTACTGGGCTAGGTTTGATAGATGAAGACTTGTCGTCAACAGTTAAATTGTCCCCGTCAGATCCATTGGAAACCTTGGCTGGTGACCCCAAGGTTTTTGTAGGTATTGCTTTGCCATCTTTATCTTGAAGTGAAACTGTTTCTTGGACTCCAGAGGTAGAGATCCTTTCAGCAGTTGCACCTTCATGTTCATCGGGAGCCATACTTGTTGTAGCTGTCTTTTCGATCTTCATGTGTGGAGATGGTAATGGTCTTTGTGTAGCAGATGAAGACTTCTCATCAACAGTTAGATTGTCCCTGTCACATTCATCAGAAACCTTGGCTGATGACACCAGACTTTTTGTAGTTAACTCTACACCCTGCATAGGTAGAGATGGTACCAGGCTAGGTTTAATAGATGAAGACTTGTCGTCAAAAGTTAAATTGTCCCTGTCAGATCCATCGGAAACCTTGGCTGGTGACCCCAAGGTTTTTGTAGATATTTCTTTGCCATTTTTATCTTGAAGTAAAACGGTTTCTTGGACCCTAGAGGGATCGTTTTCTTCAGCAGTTGCACCTTCACTGTCATGTTTATCGGGAGCCATACTTGTTATGGCTGTCTTTTCGATCTCCATGTGTGGAGATAGCAATGGACTGTGTTTAGCAGGTGGAGACTTGTCATCAACGGTTAGATCGTCGCTTTTTGTAGCTATTTCTACGCACTCCATATGTGGAGGTGGTACCAGGCTAGGTTTGATAGATTGAGACTTCTCGTCAAGAGTTAGATTGTCACTGTCCCATCCATCGGAAATCTCGGCTGGTGACACCAAAGTTTTTGTAGGTGTTGCTTTGCTCTCTTTATCTTGAAGGAATACTGTTTTTTGGACGCCAGAGGGAGAGGTATCTTCAGCCGTTGCACCTTCATGTTCATCGGGAGCCATACTTGTTGTAGATGTCTCTTCGCTCTCCCTATCTTGTTGCAGTGCCGTTTTTTGTCTGCGAGATGGGAACTTCTCTTCTGCATCTGGCGAATTTGGCAAAGTAAATGACTTCCATTCCTCCTCGCTGTCAGCTGATATTTCACTGGATGAAGGTCTTATGGATGCCCTGAATGATGATGAGGCACTTGCTGTTTCTGTATCTCTCACACAACTGTCTACAGGTTGATCAGGGACCTCGGTATAATGTTTTTTCAGGTTAGTCAAACCTGATAACAGAATTTGAATGATATCTGGTTGTCCTTGGAGTAATTCTCTGAAATTAGACTCCATCACATTTTTCGACTCGACTCTTTCGGGATTATTGTCATCCATCTTTTTCTGTTTGGTTTGGTCTACAACCAAAATCAAGACACGTGTAATTTGGAAATGCAGCAGTTACGTACACACTCAGGCATCACATCAAAGGGACGGAATTCTAAATGTTATTGGATCGATACATCACTTGAAACTAAATTCAAAATGTTATGGGATTGACACATCAAGGGAACTAAATTCGAAATGTTATGGGATTGACACATCAAGGGAACTAATTACTTGTTCCGGCTTCCGGTGGCGCAGTACGTCTGCGACCAGGGCTCCATCTGTTTCTGCAATTTCAAGCGTTTTATCTTAGCTTAGATCAAAGGAACTACATTGTAAAAGTTATGGGATTGACACATCAAAGGTTCAAACATCCCGATCTCATTTGATCTTACTCACAAAGGATTAATCAAGAGAAGCACTAAATCAAGCTGAGACGTCCGACAAGAAACTTTTGTTCCCACATAATCAGCATAAGTACACAATCCTGCATCACATCAAAGGAACTACATTCTAAAAGTTGTGAGATTGACACATCAACCTAAACCACAATAAGGCATGACCCAGTGTCCTTCTAGTGCCGGTGCCAAGCCCGGTTACCTGGGGAGGCTTTAGTCAGGAAGGGCATCAACTATAAAATACCATCAAGGCTACGTTCAATGTCTTACCATCTCCCAAAAATCCAGCCAGTGGTATGGTGAAGACCCCACATGGTCCCCTTGTCTGACTCCAGCAACACTAAAACATCCTGGTGGGCTACAAGACCAGCCTCACTCAAGGCTTTTACACAAGCCAGACCAGGTGCTATGATGCTTTGCAGCCGTGGTATAATGTCAGCGGACAAACATCAACGCCCTTTCTTCCCCTACCAGGCAACCGGCGACCGGAAAAGGTCGGACCAGTTGAGGTAGGCTGTAGAGGGTTCATAGCCACATAAACATCAAGGCTACTCTGGGTGAGGGGGGTGGGAGGGAAAGCCCACCAGCAGGCAGTCAAATACCTCTTAAGGGTCACTGAAAAGAGGAATGGAAGAGGAGAATGGACTCTACAGAATAGATCTGAGGTCTGTCCCCTTTATTCATAGTTTGCTGAACACCCTACAGCCATCCCCCTGCAATCTACAAACCAACCCACACCCCTCCCCATAATGGCACTTCCTCCCCTCACCACACACCTCATTTGTTGGAAATTGGAAATGTAGCTATAAAGCTACTCTAAATTTACATATCTATACTTACATACTTGTTCTATTCACATATTATACTGCGTATAATATCTAACGACTGCAGATTTAGTTAATTTAGTTATCAATCCCCTCTATCAGCACACTGTCAATTTCCCCTCATAATTCAAGTTATTAATTCAAGACCCATCCCTGAGGGAGCAGGGATGGGTCTACCAGGACCTAGGGGAGCCTAGGGAGCCAAATCCGAGTTCCCTTCTTATCTCCCTTTTCAAAAAGTGGAACCAACACCCCAGTGTGCCTCTCCAAAGGTGCTGTCCCCATCCGCCACACAATATTGAAATCAACCAAGCATCAACCAAAACAGTCCAACAATGTCCAAAGCCTTCAGGATCTTGGGGAGAATCTGGCCTTGGAACACCTCGGGATACTTCTCGGCAGTGGGCTAAGAAGGGAATGCCCTGCTGTGACCTCAACCCAATCCCGGAGAAGCAAAGGAAAATTGATGGATGTACGGATGGGTCCGACCTTCTCCTCCCAGACTGAACAAAGAATCTTAGTCATGAAACTAAAGTTCACCGACAGAGATGTGTAGAATTGGATTTTTTTTTAATTCCAGAGTTTCCAAATTGGCTCATCGATTCCGATTCCCAGTATAAATATCAAATTGGTTCAGAAGAAAGAGATCAAATTTTCAATTTACAATATATTTATTCGTCCAAGAGTTAATTTAACATTCAAAGAAACCAACAAAGAAAATATTAAGTGAAAAAATGTAATCTTTGTCAGGGACAGGAAGTTAAAGCTAAGGAACCGTGGTGCCAGGGAATCAAGATCATGTTGCGTGGAGATACTTTCTCACACGTCGTAGAAACACGTTTTAAACATTTTACTGGATGTGAACTTGAGGTAGATGATGAACAACCTCAAATAAAAGTTACCTGATGGTACCTTTAGCCCTGAAGCCAGGCAACCCAGAAGGGATATTAATAAACTGAAGTACGGTAAAAGGTCAGGAAATACATAATGGTGACCTTGAAGATTTCTCTGAAATAATAGCAAATGTAAACAGCTTTGGTTGGTTTTGACAGCAAATATTGATATATGCAATTTATTTCAATTATTTAATGACAAAGGGTGAATACTTCTACTCTTTTTGTATTCGTCTGACAACCATAAAAACATTTGATTAAATCTTCACGTGTTAAATCTGTTCCTTTAAACACAGAAATCTCTAAGGTAAATAATTGTTCGAATGAGAGGTAATGTGTTTAAAACACTCGTGAACCAAGGTGCCATTCATAATCTCCCTTTGTGTCAAAAGTCTATCGATTCTTCTTAATGGTTCCAGTTCAGGATCCGATAGATACCCTCCCTTGGGTCTGTAAGGACCGCGTTTTTTCTTTGGCGTTTGTGGAACACAACCGCTTTTTACTGCGGGCTCCGATTCAGATGCTACTGATGGTGGACGTTGTCTTTGTTTAGCTGGGGGAAGCTTCTTTTTCGCGGTTACACCCTCGCTGTCCTGATGTCTGTGGGTTCTAGCTGATGACATCTGACGTACTGTGGCGGTGTCTTTTGTCTTCTTACGTAGTGTCGGAGGTACTGTTTTGGGTTTACCAGAATGAGACTTTCCTTCAACACTCACAATCTCACTCTCTTTTCGACTGTGCGTTCTAGCTGATGATATCCGACGTGCCAAGGATTGGTCATTAGTCTTTTTACGAGATGTTGGCGGCACTGGTTTGGGTTTACCAGAGAAACACTTTCTCTCTGCAGTGACACCCTCATTGTCTTGTCGATTGGGCGTTTTAGCTGATGAAATCTGCCGTGCCGTCACTGTTTCATTGGTCTTCTTATGGAGTATTGGTGGTACTGGTCTGGGTTTACCAGAGACAGACTTTCCTTCAGTTACACCCTCACTGTCTTGGCGATTGGGTGTTCTAGTTGATGGAAGCCGACGTGCCGTAGCCGTTTCATTGGTCTTCTTATGGAGTGTTGGTGGTACTGTTTTGAGTTTTCCAGAGAGAGTCTTTCCTTCAGAAGATACATCTTCACGTTTATGTTGACTGGGAGCACTGGCTGATGGTAGTGGACGTGTCTGAACTTTCTTCTTTTGTGATGGTGTTACTGGACTTTGTTTAGCTAAGGGGCTCTTCTTTTTAGCAGCTACATGTTCACTGATATATTGATACGGAACCCTGACTAAGGACACAACACTTTTTGAGGGTATCTCTCCACTCTCCCTAGGAGGTGGTTTTAGGCTGGATCGAGTACATGGAGATTTTAGGTCAACGGTTAGATAATCTCTGTAACATTCATTGAGAGCCTCTTCTGGTGACAATAACATTTTTGAAGGTCTCTCTTTACTCTCCATAGGAGGAAATGTCAATTGGCTGGGTGTCAAAGATGGAGACTTCTCGTCAACAGTTAGATCCTTGCTGTCATGGCCATTGGGAACGTTGGCTGATGACACCAGACTTTGTATCGATACCTCTTTATTCGCCTTATGTAGAGACGGTACTGGGCTGGGTGTAGTAGATGGAGACTTTTCGTCAACATTCAGATCCTCGCTGTCCTTTCCAGTGAGAACCATGGTTGTTGAATTCAGCCTTTTTGTGGATACCTCATTACTCTCCATATGTAGGGAGGTCAATGGGCTGGGTGTAGTAGATGGAGACTTCTCGTCAACAGTTAGATCCTCGCTGCCCTCTCCATTGGGAACCGTGGCTGATGACACCAGACTTTGTATTGATACCTCTTTACTCTTCATATCTGGATATGGTACTGGGCTGGGTGTAGTAGATGGAGACTTCTCGTCAATAGTTAGATCCTCGCTGTCCTGTCCATTGGGAACCTTGGTTGATGACGACAGACTTTTAATCAATACCTCTTTATTCGCCATATGCAGAGATGGTACTGGGCTGGTTGTAGTAGATGGATACTTGTCTTCGACAGCTGGATACTCGCTGTCATGTTCATCAGGAACCTCAGCTGATGACAGCAGACTTTTCGCAGGTACTTCTTTACTCTCAATATGTAGAGAGGGCAATGGGCTGGGTGTAGTAGATGGAGACCTCTTGTCAACAGTCATATCCTCGCTATCATTTCCATTGGCGACCTTGGCTGATGACATCTGATTGTTTATAGGTACCTCTTTAATCTCCATAGCTGGAGATGGTACTGGGCTGGTTGTAGTAGATGGAGACTTATCGTCAACAGTTAGATCCTCGCTGAAATGTCCATTGGGAACCATGGTTGATGAATTCAGACTTTCTGTGGATACGTCATTACTCCCCATATGTAGGGATGGCAATGGGCTGGGTGTAGTAGATGGAAATCTGTTGTCAACAGTCATATCTTCGCTGTCATGTCCATTGGCAACTTTAGCTGATGACATCAGATTGTTTATAGGTACCTCTTTAATCTCCATTGCTGGAAATGGTACTAGGTTGGGTGTAGTAGATGGAGACTCTTCGTCAACAGTCATATCCTCGCTGTCATCTCCATTGGCAACTTTAGCTGATGACATTAGAATGTGTATAGGTACCTCTTTAATCTCCATTGCTGGAGATGGTACTGGGCTGGGTGTAGTAGATGGAGACTTATCGTCAACAGTTAGATCCTCGCTGTAATGTCCATTGGGAACCATGGTTGATGAATTAGGACTTTCTGTGGATACCTCATTACTCTCCAAATGTAGGGAGAGCAATGGGCTGGGTGTAGTAGATGGAGACCCCTTGTCAACAGTCATGTCCTCGCTGTCATGTCCATTGGCAACTTTAGCTGATGACATCAGGTTGTTTATAGGTACCTCTTTAATCTCCATAGCTGGAGATGATACTGGGCTGGGTGTAGTAGATGGAGACTTCTCATGAAGAGACAGATCGTCGCTGACACCTCCATTGGGACCATTGGCTGGTGAAATCAGACTTCTTATAGATTCCCCTTTAATGACCATGACAGGAGATGGTACTGGGCTGGGTGTATTAGGTGAAGACTTCTCATGAACAGTTAGTTCCTGGCTATCATGTTCCTTGGTTGATGACATCAGACTTCTTGAATGGTCCTCTTTACCCTCCATCTGTAGAGATGTAACCGGGCTGGGTGTAGTAGATAAAGACTTCTCGTCAACATTTAGCTCCTCTCTGTCATCTCCGTTGGGGCCATTGGCTGATGACATCAGGTTGTTTATAGGTACCTCTTTTATTTCCATTACAGGAGATGGTACCAGGCTGGGTGTAGTAGATAAAGACTCTTCATCAACATTTAGCTCCTCTCTATCATCTCCGTTGGCGCCATTGGCTGATGAAATCAGACTTTGTATAGATACCTCTTTTATTTCCATTACAGGAGATGTTACTGGACTGGGTGCAGCAGATGGAGACTTCTTGTCAATAACTAAAAATCTGCTGTAATATTCATTGGGAACCTTGGCTGATGACATCACGCTTCTTGAAGGGACCTCTTTACTCTCTATCTCCAGAGATGGCACTGGGCTGGGTGTAGCAGATAAAGACTCTTCATCAACATTTAGCTCCTCTCTGTCATCTCCGTTGGGACCCTCGGCAGATGAAATCAGACTTTGTATAGATACCTCTTTTATTTCCATTACAGGAGATGGTACCGGGCTGGGTGTAGTAGATTGGGGCTTTTCGTCAACATCTAGATCTTCACTATCTTGTTCATCTGGAATCTTGACTGATGACACCAGAATATTTGTATGTATCTCTGCATTCTCCATATGTGGAGACGGTACCGGGCCGCCTGTAGTAGATGGGGACTTGTTGTCAATGGTCAGATCTTCTCCATCATGTTCATCTTGAGTCTTGGCTGATAACCCCAGACTTTTTCTAATTACGTCATTATCCTCCATTTGTGGAGACGGTACTGGTCTGGGTTTTGGAGAAGGACTCTTCTCTTCCACAATTAGATTCTCTCGGCCATCTTCATCAGGAATCTTGGCTGATGACCCCAGGCTATTTGTAGGTATCTCTTTGCTCTCCTCAACCTCTACTAATACTAGTTTTTCCAAACCAGATGGGGACCTTTCTTCTACACTTAGACCCTTGCAGTAATTTTGGTGAGGACTCCTGTCTGCAGATAATGAAAATGTCCTCCATCCCTTCTCACGGCCAGGAGATATTTCCCTGGAAGTAGAGGGCGACCTCGAGACCCCGGATGATGATGATGATGAAGGAGACTCCTCTGAAGTTATACTTGTTGCCGCCGAGTCTTTCCCCTCTTGGTAGAACGTGTCCTCTTCAAATAGATCGGGGACCTCTTGGCTATCCTTTGACAAATCGGTATTGCAGTTCTTCAGGTCAGTCAAACGTGTAAACAGAATTTGCATGATGCCCTCTGGTGGTTCTTGGAGTGATTCCCTGAGGTTGGACTCCATCACATCTTGTAGATCATCTGCTTTGGGACTATTGGAATCCATCTTTGCTGTTTGGTTTGGTCTACAACCGCAATCAAGACACATGTGATTTGGAAATGGAGCTGTTAAGTACACAATCCGGCTTCACATCAAAGGAACGCTATTCTGAAAGTTATGGGACTGACACATCAAAGGAATGAAACTGTAAATGTTATGGGATATCAAAGGAATTCATTTTAAGAGTTAGGGGACTGACACATCAAAGAAACTACATTTGAAAGGTCACATGACTTTCACATTTTTTAAGGACATAATTTGTCAAACCCTTTCCTCTCATCCAATCAGAAGCTGTTACGTCACAAAAGTGACGTGTACCACGCCCCCTTTTCCCTTCAAGAGGGTCCCCACAGGAAGTCCTGCCTCCATTGAGGGGTCTTTGGAAGTGGGCCCTCCATTACGGATCACTGGAGGTCCAGCCTCCTCCTCTGTTCTGTGTCCCCCATTTCGGTTTAACGGACTTTTCATCCATATTTTGTCATTCAAACTCGAATATTTGTAGCTGTAGACGATGGAGGCATTGGGTGGTAAATGACACAACAACTCCTGTTTACTGGAGAGGGACAGGAAACGACACAACACACGCCAGGAAGACCTCTCTATGAGTCTCTGAATATAGATTTAGAGGCTGGCAAGGACTCAGACATTGATGGAGGAATCTGGTGTGTCTTGATCCTTTGATGTTTTATAGTGGAGAGGAACAGGAAATTACGCAACAATGTTTGTTTGAGAGAAGAAGAAAATGACGGTTCAGTTGTAGGGTTTACTTTTACCACTTATTACGTTCACAGTTTGTTTTTTACAGTTAGATAGTTTGTATTTTTACTTACATTTTACAGTTGGTTGGTTTCCGTCACTGAAACCAGAACGTTTCATAAAGTCTGAGCCACCAACATGCTTATTAGCAAAACAGCTAATCAAGCCTCACTCCAACCATCAAAATGCTAAATCCATGTCTCAGAACCAGCCGGCTGGACCAGAACACTGACAACAACTCTCGCTCAGAAAGCAAGAATTAGAATCCTGTATTCGTCACATATGGCGTCATACAAGCGGTATGACGTAGCGAAATTGTTTTTCTGCTTTTCAATCTTCCCTGAGGAGCAGTGAGCAAAACGCTGTCACCCAGAATACACTGCGCTGTGACGCCGCAGGGGTCGCTGTGCAGCTTCTCGGCCTAGAAACACGAAGAAGATAAGGCGGAAGTAGGACCATAGAAGAAGTCTGACCACTTCCTGTCGGAACATAAACACATGGGTCGGACGGCCGCTTTAGGTAACGACGTTTAAGTTCACGTTTATATTTTTGAACCTCTATCGTGTGTAGAATCAGGACATTTATCGCTAAGAATCTGGTTGTATTCACTTATCAATAAGAAAATATAGTTTACGCCCACAGGCTGAGGGAATGCTCCGTGTTTAGGTCGATGCTAACCAACATGCTAGTCGTTAAAAACGTCAACAAAGTTCTTTAAAGTTCTTTTTTCCGTTTGGTTATGAATGCCTAACAAGTTTAAACGGTGTTTGAATTCAGCAACAAGTCAGTTTTTAAGCAACATTTTACAGTTCGGGTTAAGTTTAGCGTCAACTGTTGTGTTAAAGCTAAGTCAAACCACAATTAAATGATGTTTTGGATATTTAACACAAAAAAAGTAACAAAATCATATGAATAATAGTTCAGATAAAATGTCTAGCATCAAAAATGACATTGTCTCTTTTCCGGCATGATATTACATTGAATATGATTCATTGTGAAGTATAATTTTGACGTAAAACATTACATTTATTATCATTTGTAATATTACTTTAATGTTTATTATTATGTTCAATACTCATAATACTTCACTTCTAATATTTATTTATATCCTTGCCTATCAAACTTCCAATTAAGGAACAAGTCACAGAAAATGAATTATTAACTAGTGACTATTAGATATAATGTTAACTTTTAGATATTAACTATTGGTATGGAGTTGGTCCGGATGCTAACTGGGTAAGAATAGCTAAGCTAAACGGTCTAGAGTTCCTTAGCTGAGAAGCCACAAAGCTAACATCACCTAGCAAAGACAGAATCCAGAGTTCTAACCTCCTCCTTCATGTCACTTCTCTTATTTCTTTTCACTTTCTACCACTTTACTTCTCTGCTTTTCCACAAAGGCTACTCACCTCTCTCTCTCTCTCTCTCTCACTGTGGAGGAGATGCTCAGTCGGGAGTTAAGTGCAATGTGATATAAATTGAAGGATAGATATTTGGCAGAATCGTCCGTCTTCTCTGAATCCTAAGAACTCCCACACCTCAGAATGTGAACCTTTTCTCAGAATCGTTCTCTCACATGGCCAGAAAGCTTTTCTCCTCTGGTCAGCGTCACATGATCTAACGCTGCGCTCTCATTGGCTGAGGGAGCAAAGAGCAGGCGCGGCTTTGCTGCAGTTTGTCATGAGTTAAAATGCCGCAGAGTCGTTGTAGAATTGAGGAGTTTGTGTGCCGAGACCAGCTGAGGTCGGAGACGGACACCAGGAGAAAGAGACGCCTTATTTTCTCCTGACCGGTGTAACAGGTTGGGCGTCTACTGGGTCCATAAACAATGGACTGGGATAAAGACGGATGAAGCCCGCCTTGAAGAGCCGCGTTTTCTTTTATAGCCGTTATTCTTTGCTACGATCTCAAATGTTCCCCCTTCAATTTTTCTGTAGGTCCAATCCGAAGGGTCCAGTCATGACGAGGTGGGCCAGAGCCAATAACGTCCATAAACACAAGCCGTCAGAAGCAACGCCATGGAGTCGTCTGAGAGCAGCAGGAGGAGGACGAGGAGGAGGAGGAGGAGGAGCAGCAGGTGCAGGAGGCTCCCGAGGTCCCCCCGGTGCTAACCAAGACTTTCGGAGGGATCCTCTGAGGGGGACGCAGCCCGACGGATCATCGGTGAAAAAAGCCAACCATAAGAAGAAGGACTACGTGGACGAGGACGTGAACGGCTTCCTGGAGTATCTGCAGCAGACGGGACAGGCCCGGCCCAGAAACAGCCGAGCAGGGAGGCAGGAGGAGGAGCGGGAGATCCGGCAGGAGGTGGAGACCGCCCTGAAGAAAGACAACAGAAGAGAGAACAGAAGGGTGAAGAGACAAGACGACAAGAAGAGCAACATGGTGAGAAGATTCACCCGAACGTTCCAACACTCCTCCAGAACTCCTTTTCCTCCTCTCACTCCTTTCCTTGTTTCCTCCTCTCACTCCTTTCCTTGTTTCCTCCTCTCACTCCTTTCCTTGTTTCCTCCTCTCACTCCTTTCCTTGTTTCCTCCTCTCACTCCTCTCCTTGTTTCTTCCTCTCACTCCTTTCCTTGTTTCCTCCTCTCACTCCTTTCCTTGTTTCCTCCTCTCACTCCTTTCCTTGTTTCCCTCCTCTCACTCCTTTCCTTGTTTCCCTCCTCTCACTCCTTTCCTTGTTTCCCTCCTCTCACTCCTTTCCTTATTGCCTTGCTTTCATTCTCTCCTCGCGTGTTTCCTCTCACCTCTCTCTCCTCCTGTCCTTCCTCTCACTTGTCACTTCCTCGTTTCCTTCCTCTCACCTCCCTCCTCGTATCGTCCTCTAACCCGTCTCCTTGTTTCCTCCCTCTCACCCGTCTCCTCCTCGTCTCCTTTCCACTCCAGCTGTGTTTCAACTGCAGGAAGCCCGGTCACGGTCTGGCCGACTGTCCGGAGGCCGATGGAGACGAGGAGATGGGTCGAGGCATCTGCTACCGCTGCGGCTCCACAGAACACGAGATCCAGAGGTGCCGAGCTAAAGTGGACCCGGCTCTGGGTGAGGAAGACCAGACGCCATCGGCAGAACATCTCAGACGGGTCAAGGTTGCATTATTAACGCAACACGTTTGTTTGATCCTCTCAGGTGACTACCCGTACGCCAAGTGCTTCATCTGTGGTCAGACGGGTCACCTGTCCCGGTCCTGTCCAGACAATCCTAAAGGACTCTACGCTCAAGGTAGGACCGCAGGTTTCTCTGCAGCATCATCAACCTGACACCCGCTAAACCCGCCCTCTGTGCGTCTGCAGGAGGCGCCTGTCGGGTCTGCGGCTCAGTGGAACATTTTCAGAAGGATTGTCCGGAGCACCAGGCTGCAAGTGAGTCCAAGTATGATGTCATCATTAGGTTCTGTACGGATCATCCGTCGTCACGCCATCAGAACTTCACACACCGATGATCAGAACATCAGAGCGTGGTGATCATGTGACCTCCTTTCCTTCCCCTCTCTCTTCTCCTTTCCTTCCCCTCTCGTCTCTCCTCCTTTCCTTCCCCTCTCGTCTCCTCCTTTCCTTCCCCTCTCGTCTCCTCCTTTCCTTCCCCTCTCGTCTCATCCTTTCCTTCCCCTCTTGTCTCTCTTCCTGTCCTTCCCCTCTCGTCTCCTCCTTTCCTTCCCCTCTCGTCCCCTCCTTTCCTTCCCCTCTTGTCTCTCTTCCTTTCCTTACCCCTCTCGTCTCCTCCTTTCCTTCCCCTCTTGACTCTCTACCTGTCCTTCCCCTCTCGTCTCCTCCTTTCCTTCCCCTCTCATCTCCTCCTTTCCTTCCTCTCTCGTCTCTCTTCCTCTCCTTCCTCTCTCGTCTCCTCCTGTCCTTCCCCTCTCGTCTCCTCCTTTCCTTCCCCTCTTGTCTCCTCCTTTCCTTCCCCTCTTGTCTCCTCCTTTCCTTCCCCTCTTTTCTCTCTTCCTCTCCTTCCCCACTCGTCTCCTCCTTTCCTTCCCCTCTCGTCTCCTCCTTTCCTTCCCCTCTCGTCCCCTCCTTTCCTTCCCCTCTTGACTCTCTGCCTGTCATTCCCCTCTCGTCTCCTCCTTTCCTTCCCCTCTCATCTCCTCCTTTCCATCCTCTCTCGTCTCCTCCTGTCCTTCCCCTCTCGTCTCCTCCTTTCCTTCCCCTCTCGTCTCCTCCTTTCCTTCCCCTCTTTTCTCTCTTCCTCTCCTTCCCCACTCGTCTCCTCCTGTCCCTCCCCTCTCGTCTCTCCTCCTTTCCTTCCTTCCTTGTTGACCCTGAGTCTCCTCTGAGGGGACCAGACTTGAAGGTTTAGTGTATAAAACCATGATGTCCATAATTTCCTTACATCCTCCTCCACCTTAAGAGGTTCTGTTCCTTCTCGGTTCCTCCCAACTTCACCCGGCTCCATCTTCTTTCCCTCCAGCTAACTCGGTGACGGCGACCTGGTTGTCCAACAACATGAGCGCCGACTACGAGGACGTCCACGTCCCGGTGAAGAAGGTCAAACCCAAAGAGGTTAAAGTGGTGAACTTCTGATCTGCTGAGTCATCGTTGGGTCCAGCAGCTTCATAGACTCTTGAACCTTCACACAGTGAGGAGGTCCATCACAAACATCCTGGTTCTGTTTGTCGGAAGACGGTTCTTTTGTAATAAAAGCATCTTTACAGTCTGACGTGGTTCTGGTGCTGATTGATGATGTCAGACATTTAGATTCTGTACAAACGGAGATGTTCAGCAGAATCAATATGTATCGAAATTCAGGAGGAGTGGAGGGAAGGAGGGAGGAGACAGATGTGTAAAAGGGGAGATAGAGGAGGAGAAAGATTAGTTGATGGAGAGGGATGGAAGGAGGAAAGGTGGAGTAGCTGTAATGAGTAAATCGTACCACTAGGGAGCAGCAGCACCTCCTCAGACTGAGCTCCTCTCTGAAGCTGCTGCTGACCTCTGAACTCCTGAGGAGCAACTGCCTCAGAAAGACTTGAAGACGTCCTTAAACAAATAACATCAAAACAAACATCTAATTAAATAATGTGTTTGAATGAGAAACTAAGTGACTGATGAAGAAGAAGAAGATGAAGAAGAAGAAGAAGGGAGCACTTGTTCTAGGCTTTGGTGCCGCCTGCAGGCGTCCATGTTTGGGAGTTTTAGCTGATGGTTGATTATTTTTTCAGTGCTTCTTGTAGTTATTCTGTTCCATCGGGCCTGTTTGATGTTAGCTGCTAACGGCTAACACTGTTGTAAGAAGGTTCTGGGTTCAAATCCATCAGGAGATGTGATCCTTCTGTAACCCTTCACAGGAAGTCCTGCCTCAGCGTGAGCGGACATGCTGCCACTTTGTTCTGGTTAGAACCTTGGCAGCTTAATGGACTGATGGTAAGCCCGGTCAGCTCACAATAAGAAGGTTCTGGGTTTGGATCCCGACCTGAGGCCTTTCTGTGTGGAGGCTCATGAGTTTTGTGTTGGTTCTCAGGCGTCCTCCATCGGTCCAAAGACATGAGTTGAAGCAGAAGCTTAAAAACTAGAAGAAGCTCTCAGAGCGCTGACCTCTGCCGAGACCCAACAGAACCTCAGGTCTAGGAGAACCTCCTGCAGATTCTTCCTTTAAGGTCCGAGTTCCTCCCAGCCTCTAAATCTACCGACTACTCCAACAAACTCTCCTTCCAGATACTCTGTAGTCGCTCCTCCCCTGTGCCTTCCACTTCAGCGTCTTTGTTCAGCCCCCTCAGATAAAGTATTCTACTGAGGAATATTAGGGTCTTCTTGAAAAAAAACGAATATTCTGAGAATAAAGTAGTAACTTTTCAAGAAAAGTCCTAATTTTCAAAGAAAAAAGTTGCAATTTCATTTAATAATATCGTGACTTTATTTTCGTAAAATTCCCCCCCCAAAAAAAATCTGAAAAGTCCGATTTTTTTTTTCTCTCGATAAATTAAAACTATTTTTCTTGAACATTACGACTTTAAACTACGTAATCTGAATTTTTTATATATTATGTCAGTGTGGTACTAATACTCCGTCGTCATACTCAGATCCTTCACTTACAAGTAAAAGTACATAAAATACCTTACCTAAGTAAAAGTATGAAAGTACTCAGTGTTTTACTGTCATATAGGATGTTTATTGTTTCATATTCCTGTTGTAAATGTTACCAGTTCAAAGAGGTTTGTTTGTAACTAAGTACATTTACTCAGGTATTGTACTTAGTTACTCGAGGTAGAGAAGTAACTACTTACTACAGCCGTCATAAATGTAGTGGAGTAGAAGTATAAAGTACAATCACATGTCCAGTACTTCCTCCACCTGTTGTCTGATATGTCCCACTAACTGACAGGTAACCATGGTAACCGTAGAATCAGTGCTGCTTAGTGATCCATTCTTTTAGGCCCGGGAGGAAAACGTTCATTTCTACCGCCTTCAGAGGGTCGCCGTCCTCACGGATCACCCCGAGGTTCTGGTTCCACCATCAAGAATCTTTGACTGTCTCCTCCTCAACCCAACCTTCACTCATGCAGGGGGTCCCAGAGGTTCTGAGGATGTTATGAGTAAATGTTATGAGTCCGGTTCTACTAGGTTTTACTTTAGATGATTGAATCAGTCGTGGAGTTTTCCCTCCCCAAAAGTGAAACCTAAAGCAAATAAGACGGACCGCCTCCCGGAGGTTATCCTCAGAAGACCCCCCCCGGCGCCCGGTCTCCATAGAGCCTCCTGCGTTCTCATGGAGGAGTTGAAGACGAGCTCCAGCCAGACGGCGGAGCTCTGCCAGCTCGCTGAGGCTGATTACACAACCGGGCCCCGGAGTTGGATCCACGGGAGAGGATTGTGTGAGCGCCTCACAACAAAAGCACAGAAGGTCTATTCACCAACGTCTCCTGGATCCAATTTAATAGACGCTGGGGGGGGGTCTCTGACGTCGGACTGACCGACATCCAGCAGACTCCTCTGAGGTTTCCACTGTACATCCATCTTCAGACCAGATCCATGTGTGAGTCATCAGAGGAGCGCTCCTCCTCAAGGCCCCCGCCTTCTAGTTACAAATCACAATGGCGGCGGCGGGGGGATTGGGGGGGGTTATTGTTCGCTGCCAAACACACAAATCTGTGGGGGGAAGAAGAAGGGCACATCAGGTCATGTGTTTGCGACCCACGTTGACAAAACCAAACACTCCGTGTTTTTACGTGTAATATTTGGTTAAATTACCGGCAGATATGGTTTGTAGAATATTCCCGTAAAAAGTATTTTGACGTTATGTACATGATGAAGTACTGTAAGCCTCTTTTCAAGGACGTAGAAAAATGATCTCAAAATCAACGGTATTTCTTGAAGGTCCGCCGCGTTTCTAACGTCTCGTGTCTTTAGAAATTAAGTTAAGAAGTTTTTGGTTTATTTCTTTTACTATAAATTTAAAATGTAAATTCCTGCATTTCAGACCGAATAATACTTTTAACGGGAATTCTACTTTTCTGATATTGTTCTGGTACTTTATCCCGGTGGTTTTTGTCACTGTAAAAGGGTTACAGAGAACCATGACCTCAGATTTGGAGGTACCAAACTTTACTGGATCAGAACCTTCACCCTTATCCGAACGCTTACACGGAACCGAACCATTACCAGGAACCAAACTTTTACCTGGAACCGAACCTTTACCTGGATCTGAACCTTTACCTGGATCAGAACCACCCACACAAGGTTCTGTATTATCCTGCCAGCTAACAGACACAGTTGAAGTCATTGATTCCAGGGGATCTTCTCACTGACTGCAGCTCATCGAGGTCCGTTTCACAGCAAAAGACCAAAATCCCTGCCTGGACCCCAGAACCCATCTAGGCCCCCGCCTTTTGGTGCCACTGCCTCCAGCGGTAATGAACTTCCAGGACCTTACATTTATGGATGTGTTGATGGTGAGTGAAGAGGAAGAGCAACAATTATGAGGGACTTTTCTGCCTTTTTTTTTTTGCTAATATAGCAAAACTTCAGAGGAACATCAAAGGTTAATTGTGGTGACATGAAGGCCCCTCTCCAGAACCTCCTGGGTGGAAACGGACTGGAGACCTCTTTTTATCTCCAGGGCAGGAAGGAGCTCCTCACTCAACCAGGCAGACCTTTGGGAGGAAAAAGGTCATTAAATCGGAAAATGAAAAACAGTGAGGGGACAACTGGACCAGACCCACAGGTCCGGTATGAGCCGAGCGACTAGCCTCAATTCTTCCACTTCCTGCTCATTAATGTCACCAGAACTTACTCTCTGGCTCCAGGTTGTGGTCAGAGTCCTGGTGGTGGACCTCTGCGGGAGTTATCCTGCTGAGAAATGAGTTCAGTCTGCAGAGTTTAGGGTATAAATGGACTTTATTCCGTAACTACAGAGGGGGCGTGTCCTCTCAGTCTTGTTGCTCGGACCATGTTTGTACCGGAGCCTAGAACGAACCATAGACCAACAGGTAGATGTAACATAATACCTCGAGAGAGTTCTGGTTCTCCTCTCGGTGGTACCAACCTGACAATCGGGTCCAGGAGGTGTTCTACACATCAGGTCCATAAAAGGGCTTCTACCGAGTTTCTGCAATTATTTTTTTATTATTGCGTATTATACTGGACTTTAATGAACCCAAGCTTTATGTCCCAGTCAAAGGATCCAGTCTGGGTACTACAGCGCCACATGGTGGTCACAGGTGGTATTTTTAATGATGTTAGATCTTTTCTCTTATCTAAAATATGTTTGGTTAGTATAGAAACAGCTGTATGTTTTGTGTTTATTCACACATTACTCACACATAGTAACAGATTACTCACACATAGTAACAGATTACTCACACATAGTAACAGATTACTCACTACTAGTTACAGATTACTCATACACAGTAACAGATTACTCACACGTAGTAACAGATTATTCATACACAGTAACAGATTACTCACACCTAGTAACAGATTACTCATACACAGTAACAGAATACTCATACACAGTAACAGATTACTCACTACTAGTAACTCATTACTGATACGCAGTAATAGATTACTCACACCTAGTAACAGATTATTCATACACAGTAACAGATTACTCACACCTAGTAACAGATTACTCACACCTAGTAACAGATTATTCATACACAGTAATAGATTACTCACACATAGTAACAGATTACTCACTACTAGTTACAGATTACTCATACACAGTAATAGATTACTCTCACGTAGTAACAGGTACGATGTAAATGACAGTGAAAATAAATGATTTCAGATCGTTCCCCTCCATAGACTACGAGATAAAGAGATATGGTTGTAGAAATATTTTGTGTTGTACCTTTGACCTGGTGACCAGAGGTGAGGGTTCCAGTTCCAGAGTTTAAGTTACTCCAGGTCTTTTTGACTAAAGTTAAATCAACCACAAAATGATTTGAGCAAATCTAATTCATCCGCCCCCAATTCCAACAGATACATGAATCCAACGATGTTCCACTTTCTAAAAAACGGGACCAGAGCTTCAGAGAGTTCCAGCGGTTATCCTCAGGCAGGGAGGAGTGGCAGGAAGTGCTCGTTACCTGGATTGAGCTGGAAGTCATTACTGCAGGATCCAGCCCGGAGTGGCCGACACACTTGTGTACATGTGGATGCTCGGGGCTACTGGGTGCAGGTGATGCTAAAAACAGGAGGAAGGAAGGATTCCTGAGTTGCACAGAGGAGATGAAAGTGAAGAGTTACAGTTAACGAGAGAGGAGAGGAGAAACCCAGGGAACGGTTGGGATCTGCTGGGAGTCTAACAAGGCTGGACACTCCAGTGAAGCCACAGGGAGACAAGTTCTAAAGCCAAGCGCCGAAGGGGTCCAGCATATTCAGCACTGGGGGGTTGGTTTCATAGACATTAACATGAAAGTATTAACCAAACTAGAAAAAGAACCTAGAGAGACAAACCTCCGCCAGGACCCAACAGAACCCGAGGTCTGGGAAAACATTCCTGCAGATTCATCTTTTAATGTCTGAGTTACTGCCAGCCTCTAAATCTACCGATAACTCCAACTAACTCTCCGATACGCTGCAGTCGCTTTTCGCCTTCACCTTCCACTTCAGCATCACTGTTCAGCCCACTGAACTGATGAATCGCAGGAACTTTTCAAACTGAGCATTTGGATCAAATCTCAAAGTGCTACAAAGTAAAAGCAGATAAAAGCATCAATAAAAAATAAAATAATAACTATATAAAATCTGACCAAAAACCAGCAATGTTAATTAAAGTTATAGGTTCTGCTAAAAAGGAAAGTTTTAAGTCCTTTTTTAAATGTGTCAGTCGTCTGTGGAGCCCTCAGGTGGTCAGGGAGGGCATTCCACAGACGAGGGGCAGCAGAACAGAAGGCCCGATCACCCATGGTGCTGAGCTTAGTCCGGGGAAGGAGGAGGCGGTATGAGTGGG
>VRLP01006188.1:0-30493 GCA_009660295.1 Lophius piscatorius | reverse complement strand
TCTGTTCTGTCAGTGAGGTAGGATTGAAACCAGTTTAGGGCGGTGGCAGTGAGTCCAGTGGTGTGATGTAGGCGGTGTAGGAGTATTCCATGGTCAACTGTGTGGAAGGCAGCAGACAAATCAAGGAGAATCAGGAGGGAAGGTGAACCAGCATCTGCTGCCATCCGTAGGTCATTTGTGACTCTAAGCAGAGCTGTTTCTGTGCTGTGGGCGGAGCGGAAACCAGACTGAAAGGTTTCAAAGAGGTTGTTGTATTGGAGGTGGTCCTGGAGGTGGGCAGCAACTACTTTTTCCACAACTTTGGAGAGGAATGGGAGTTTGGAAATGGGCCTGTAATTAGCAAAAACTTCTGGATCGAGAGTAGGTTTTTTTGAGGAGTGGTCTAATTATGGTGGCTTTTAGGGCAGATGGAACAAAGACAGCCTG
Organism: Lophius piscatorius; assembly: GCA_009660295.1. Lineage (NCBI taxonomy): Eukaryota > Metazoa > Chordata > Actinopteri > Lophiiformes > Lophiidae > Lophius > Lophius piscatorius. Next base: position 30,067 of record VRLP01006188.1, on the reverse strand, counting down.
GAGGGATAGATTTATTACAGCGGTGGTCAGGGGACTGATGGAAGATGTTAGTTTTCACTAGGGCTGTAGGAAAGGGGTCGAGGGCACAGGTTGAGGGCTTCATTGTCCTGATGATATTCTAAACCTCTTGCTGTGAGATTTCTGGGAAGCACTTTAGAGGCTTGGAGATCTCAAACTGTGAGTAAGCAGACTGGATAGGTAGAGTTTAGGAACCAGAAAGGACAGAACAGATTGAATAAATTTTTGATTTGAAGAAAGCCATGAAATTATTACAGTGCTCTTCTGTAATTTCTGTAATTGGGGGAGTTTGTGGTTTAAATAAGATGATTGATAGTGGAAAACAGCTGCTTAGAATTTCAAGGACTGGTATAGATGATGTTCGAGTAGAACAGTGACCAAGCCTCTCTAAGTGACTTTGAGTAGACTTTTTGGTGTTCACGAAAGGCTAGTTTGTGGACACTGAGACCTGAAGCCTTGTGACGCCGCTCAAGGACACGCCCAGCTGCCTTCATTTTCCGAAGCTCGCTGGTGAACCAGGGGGCTGATCGGGAGAAGGTGACTGTTCTAGTTTTTACAGGGGCGTGACGATCCAGGATGCTACTCAGGGATTTATTGTAGAAATCTACTGAGTCATTGACTGATACAAAGTTTGCAGAAAGAAGATGCTGGAGGTCGATGCTTACTCACTAAGTAAATATTATTTGGCGTGTATGATGAAATTTACTAATGAAAATGAGGATATTGAGTTACAAACAATAGACGAGTACTACGTCAAAAAATGGGTCACATTTTAAAGTAAAAACACTGAACTGATAATCTTTTGCATAATTTACACAAATAAGGACAAAAGCTACTTTTTTCAGTGTGTGAGATGAAAAATATTTTCTGTAGTTTAATGTAAATTTAATTTCCTTAATTTGTCACCTGGGTTTGAGCTGACTTCAGAAACCTTCATGTTAGCCCTATGATGTGTTCAAGTGCGTGGGACATTAGAGTACTGTAGACATAAGAGATGTAAGTACAAAAGTGGCACATGAGGAAATTTGCAGCAATATTTATGTCCAAATAATGTTTATAAATTGGAATGAAAACGCTTGAAGTCACATTTTTATCACATTTACAGCTTAATTTAGTACAGCTAAATAAATAACAGTTAAAATAACGTGTACCTTTTTTTAAAAAATATTAAAATAGAATATCATCATCAAATCAAAATATTAATGGTGAAATCTTAAGGTTTAATATAAATCAAAATGTTGAATCTAAATATTACATATTAACTTTAAATCTGGAATCAAAATCCAAATTTTCAATCTAAATGGTTAATCATAATCTAAATATTGAGTTTTAATAATACATTTAAATATTAAATCTTCTTATTTCGTCTAAATGTTAATTAAAGCCCCTGGTTGGCTGTGTGTAGGTATTATCTGCCATCTGCACTTATGGCTTCATATCGGCTTTGTTTCCTGTTTGGCCACTGAAGCCAGATCCGTGCCTCCCACCATCATCTGGATGATTCAACCTCGGGGCTCCACCCGGTTATTTGTGTGAAGCTCCACCCAGTTCTCTGTGTGCTTAGAGGGTGGGAACCTCCATTCCGGCCTCTCTGTGTTGTTTTAGTCTGACCAGAGAAAACAACCCTTCAGTCGAGGAGATGCCTTCATCTCATTGCACCAAGACTTTTACATGGCAGTGAAGTTTGGGGGTTCTGTAAATTAGACCAAAGTGAGATGTTTCATAGGACATTTCTGATTGTTACTTCATGTGGAGAAGCGTACTACTCATTGTGCTGTTTGTGGTGAACTTGGTAAGTAGAGGTTGGATACAACAACATCTATCAGTTTGAATGAGTTTAGAAAGTTAAGAACATTGTGGTTTATCCTATCTATGGTAGGGGACAGGTGGTCTCCACCCAGACGATGTGAGGAGTTTGGCTAGAACTCGGACTGACCGATTCGGCGTCACAGAAATGGCCTGATGAATGACACAGTAACCCTTTGTGTGAAACTCATACATTATTTAAAGTTGATTTTAATTCAATTTTTTCTGAACATTATCTCTCCAGCTAAAAGAACATATATCTCTAAATTCGGGTGTGGAAGTCAAAGTTAACCCGTTTCAGAGCACAGATATGATCATGACAATGCCCCAAAGCCATGCAGCTTTTGTTTAACCGCTGATCCAGGACAGGACTTCCCTTATTTGCTTGTTTGTTTTTTCTTTAACGAAGATGCGGTTTTCTTTAATGAGAGTTAAACGGTTTCCGTTTAAAGATATAATAAAGTATGTCCTAATTGAGACATGTGTCAAAAGTTAAATTTGTACATGTGATACAAAAAATCACATGAGCATTTTTAAAATTTCCAAATGACTTTTTTGACTATGCATTAATTTTTGTTTTGATGTTTTGCCTGTGCACTGGTTGCTGCCTGTTTTCAGTTGTTGTTTTCTGTTCCTCATACCCCAGAGAGGGGTTCCAAAATAAAATTTTATTAAATAATGTGTGACTTAAGACCCTCTCACATCCTGCTGAGTCCTGTCTCACATCCTGCTGAGTCCTGTCTCACATCATGGGAATCAAGTTCCAGACGTGTTGACAGAATCCTGGCCTCTAGTCGATGTGAAAGCAGCAGGTTCAGAGGTTCTGATGGTTTAGTCAGTGATTCTTCAGAAAGTCTCTCCTGATCAGAGCAGAACATGTGTGGAAGGAAAAATTCCTCCATGGAGATGTAAACACGGCGCTGTGACCTCAGAGTTTTTCCGTTCTTCTCCATTTTTGTGCCATTAATCAGGATGGCTCCACGTCTCACAAACACACATGATGATGATGATGATGATGAGTGAACTGCATTCCCTCAACTACTGTACACATGTTTAGTTGTACTTTAGTATTTCCATTTTATACCACTTTAAACTCCACTATCTTTGTCTGAACGCAATAGTTACTTGTTACTTTTCAGATTTCATGTGTGGTGTTTCTTTAATGGTTCAGAGAATTCTTCTAATGACCAACAAACTGTTTAGTATCATCTTAGAGAATCTCAAAAAGCTAAAAACATGATCTTATAAAGTATTTCACAGCAGAAAGTAATTAGATTACCCCCTTAAAAACATCCATAGCTGTAGAACAGCTGAAAAACATCACATGTAATCTGACCTCTGCTCAATGAGTACTTTTACTCTGATACTTTAACTACATTCCGCTGATCATACTTTATTACTTTAAGCTAGTTACAGTAGCTACTTCAGTGTTAAAGGTCATGAACTTAACACTTCTGTTGGGTTTAACGTGACTTGCAGTGAACTGTTTTCGAAGTCGAGGGTACCAAATAACTATAATTAAATCACAATCATAATTTTCACGTTACAAATTTGCCCCTACGTTAAAATCATACACGTTGTGTCTCTCGTGGAGATGTTTCACATTACTTCTGAAAGTGTGTTGCTGCCTGCCGAGTGCAGATGTCTCTCTGCGTGTGTGTGTGTCCAATGGGCTGCATCCAGCTTGTAAAGAATTTATCCTTATGTAGTTTTTGACTACAGAATGCACAAAAAGCTCTGCCTGTTTTCTTTTCTACCCTTGTTTGTTTTCCTAAATTTACATGGATGTTTAATCTGATTCCAGAGAAACTGGGCTATTTTTATTTATTTCTTTTGTATCAGCAGTGATGTGATTCAACATGATAGAAACCTGATTTGTTTAATAGTCTCTTATAAAACCAGTAAAGTTTATTGAAAGACATTTTGGAAAAAAGAATGCATCTTTGTTAATTTGCATGTGCCTAAAACAACCTAAAGTTAGATTCAAAAGCTGATAGCAAAATAAAAGGATTAAGTAATTGTGTATTTATTTTTGTTTTTAACTTACCCTTTATTTAACTAGGGGGGGAAAAAAAATGATCCGATTAATCGGTCGATAATTGAAACGATTAATTGACTATCAAATTAATCGTTATTTGCTGCCCTACTCTAGATGGAGGTAGTTGGTTACCTAGACAACAGGGACAGGTAGATGATGATAACAGGATTCTTCAGTTCTTTACTTCAAACTACATGAATAACATCAAATGTAAAGAAAGGAACAAAAAGAACATCCATCAATTTAAAAATGCTGGGAAACACAAAACGTCAGTAGGATATGATGACCTATCTTCAGGGTTTTCCATGAGAGAGAGAGAGAGAGAGAGAGAGAGAGAGAGAGAGAGAGAGAGAGAGAGAGAGAGAGAGAGAGAGAGAGAGAGAGAGAGAGAGAGAGAGAGAGAGAGAGAGAAAATGAAAATGAATCTCCTCATCATCATACTTCTGGTTTCCTCTATTTACTCTGTGTTTGAGTGACAGTAAAACAAAAGTGGAGAAGTTTCTGTCTGCATCATCAGTGAAGGTTGTTTCTAGTCTTCAGGGAACCGCCAGCAGTGAGCTGAGACCGTTGTCCTGCTCAGAGGGTTGAAGGTTGGCCCAGGGCACCATGACTCAGGCTGTGGACTTCATCAACCTGGGCTTCCTGTCTGAGGAGGAGCAGGAGCTGATCCTGGAGGTCCTACGACGGGATGAGGAGCTGAGGCAGGCGGAGGAGCAGCGTGTTCGGTACATACATGAACCCATTCAGACCTTCATCCTGGTCTTGTCTGATTACTGCTGTCTGCTGGTTCTTGGTCTACTCTCACAATATTCCTACAGAGTAAAGTCAAGTTGGGGAATGTTGGAAGAATGTGAAGATGGGAATGTTGGATGAATGTGAAGTTGGGAATGTTGGTGGAAAGTTAAATGGGGAATGTTGGTGGAAAGTGAATGTTGGAGAATATAGGCGCAAGGTAAAATTGGGAAATGTTGGAGGAAAGTGAAATAGGGGAATGCTGGAGGAAAGTTAAGGTTGGGAATGTTGGAGGAAAGTTAAGGTTGGGAATGTTGGAGGAAAGTGAAGTTGGAAATATTGGATAAAAAGTGAAGTTGGGAATGTTGGATGGAAATTAATTTGGGAATTTTGGATAATATTAACTTTGGAATGTTTGAGGAAAGGGAAGTTGGGAATGTTGGACATGAAGTTTCGGCCAGATCCGTTTCATTCAGAATCAATCCCCTGGCTTTGGAGCACTTCTATGCTGAGGCAGTGTTCTGAGGAGAAGGTGTGGCTGTAGATGTTTTCAGTCACTGGTTCCTCTTCTTCTTTCTTTTCTTTACTGCCATTTGTCTTTTTAAAATGATCTGTTCAATATGAACGAGACTGGGTTCAGTGAAAATATTCTGCTGAATGAAATAAAGAAACAACTGAGGTGGTGGAAGATAAATAATATCTGTTACCATAACAACCAGAGATGTGATTGACAACAGTTTAAAACCCGCCCTAATCACTAAACAAATTTACACTAGAGGCAGAATATTTACATTTTCTTATCTTAAATTACATCATTTTATGTTGCACCACCTTTACTTTAGGTTGTAAGGTCATTAAATATTATAATGTATTATATTTATAAGATGTCTTCATATTCTATTTTCACTTTACAAGAATTCGACAAAATCTGCTTGAAAGACTTGATTTACATTTTTAAAAAACTGAATTAAATTTATTTTTGTGCTGAAAAACTAATTTTTATATCAACCCCCCACACACTCTTACGCACGCACAGACACACACATACACACATATACATGCGCACACAAACACACCCTCAAACACAAACACGCAGACTCACACACACTCAAACACACTTGGTTGTGAAACCACCAGTAGGACTGTAACATGTGAAACCACCAGTAGGAATGTAACATGTGAAACCACCAGTAGGACTGTAACATGTGAAACCACCAGTAGGACTGTAACATGTGAAACCACCAGTAGGACTGTAACATGTGAAACCACCAGTAGGACTGTAACATGTGAAACCACCAGTAGGAATGTAACATCTGAAGCCACAAGTAGGACTGTAACATGTGAAACCACCAGTAGGACTGTAACATGTGAAACCACCAGTAGGACTGTAACATGTGAAACCAGATTTTCTGAATCTCTGTTTGGTGACAGGAAGCTGAAGGTAGCGCTACTGGACATGAAGAGGAGGGGCGCTAAGCGCGGCAGCGGCAAATATAGTCAGAAGGTCTGTGGTCGCTGTCTGGAGCCTCTCAGTCGACTCTCCTTCTTCTCCAGCAAGTGTGTCATGTGCAACCACCACGTCTGCAGAAAATGCAGGACGCTCCTGATAGGAGGATCCTGGCTGTGCAGCGTCTGCGCCAGAGAGTCGTAAGAGACCTTTTATTCTCACTCCCCTCTAACGAATAATAATAATAATAATAAAACATTTAATTTATAACGCACTTTACATTTCGATAAAATCTCAAAGTGCTACAAGATAAAAGCAGATAAAAACATCAATAAAAAATAAAATAATAGCTATTTAAAAACCTGACCAAAAAGCAGCAATGTTAATTAAAAGTTATAGGTTCTGATAAAAAGGAAAGTTTTAAGTCTTTTTTTAAATGTGTCAGTCGTCTGTGGAGCCCTCAGATGGTCAGGGAGGGGATTCCACATACGAGGGGCAGCAGAACAGAAGGCCCGATCACCCATGGTGCTGAACTTAGTCCGGGGAAGGAGGAGGCGGTATGAGTGGGTAGAACGGAGGGATCGTGTTGAGGTCAGTGGGGTGAGTAGTTCTTTCAGGTAGGGGGGTGCGTTACCATGGATGCACTGGTGAGTGAGGAGAGAAATCTTATAATCAATCCTGGTGGAGATGGGAAGCCAATGAAGGGAATGAAGAATGGGGGTCATGTGTTTGTGTTTACACTCATCAGGATCCTTGCAGCAATGTTTTGAACATACTGTAGTCTTTGAAGACTTTTATCAGGGATCCCGATGTCCCTGATAAAAGAATAATCTAGGAGAATAGTGTTATTACAGCATTGGAACATGGATCAGAACATTCCTGTGTGATCAGAGGGAATATTTTGGGATTTTCATCCAATCGTTAGTCTGGTCCTGTTGATGATTGAAAGAATAAGAATCTGCTTTTATTAGTCAAAACATGTTTAAAATGTGCAGAATTAAAATGTGTTTTATGTGGCCATTAGTAAGAAGGAACTGTTATGAGACAGCGGTCCCGTTCCATCTGGTGGAAAACAAACACAGCATCCCACTAGAACATCGGACATACGGTCAAATATAGAGGAGATACTGGAATGTTGTGGAGATGATCTGCTTTTTCAGGACCAGGACAAGTCGCCATAATGGAGGGAAACAAGAATTCTACTGGAGGAGATTGTCAGGTCATTATTCTGTGAGTTCATGGGTCTGTGAGGTCATCGGTCTGGGAGTTCATCAGTCTGTGAGGTCAATCAGTCTATGAAGTCATGCAGTGAGACAATAATCCCCAGCAGAAAAGGAAGTCAACCTCTGAATAACTCCGAGTCACAGTTTGGACCTGAACCCCACGAGATGCTGTATTGGGACCTGAGAAGATCAGTTCATGCTCACAAACCCTCCAATCTGGATGCACTGAAGCAATTCTGGAGAAAAGAGTGGGCTAAAATTTTTCCACAGAGATGTCAGAGACTGTTCTCCAGTTATCTGCAGCCTACAATACCTTTTCCTTCGGCTCCTCACTTTAGGGGTCACCACGGCAGAAAACTTCATTCAACATATTGATTTGAAATACATTTTACATTTGGATGCCCTTCCTGTGACAGGAAGGGCCCTCCCCATTTTCTGTATGGGGAGGGCTTTTGATCCCTCCTGGGCAGGGATTTCTCTAGCTTACAATAACCTTCACTAATTAGTTTCCAGTTTTTTCCAAATGGAATCCTTTAAACGTGTATTTTATGGGGTTCCAGGGATGTGAAGAAGATGACGGGTGACTGGTTCTATGATCAGAGGGTCAACCGTTTCACCATAATGCCTGGTCACGACCTGGTGAGAGTCTCCCTGAGAAAGAAGCCTCAGAGTAAGTAAAGGAACGGGAAGTTATACAAAGACAAACAGAAACTTCCCATAATCTCAGGAATGTTGTCTTGGTTCAGGTTCTAGATGATGGTAACCTGGTATCCTCTTGTGTTTCAGCAAAGAAGCGTGAGACTGCAGGGGAGCTATTGTTGAGAAGTAATGAACCAAACCTAGATCCACCTCCTCCTGCACAGAAGAAGCAGACCTCCAGTATCACAAGGTCCTTCACGTTTCCTCACCTCAGACTTAGAACCAGCCATCACACGGATCAGGAAGATCTTCATCTCTTGTCTTTCTGTCTCTTGTAGACAGCCCAATGGGAATCCAGAATTGATTACTTCCCAGGAATCGTTTGAATCCAAACCGACACACAGCGACACCGAGTCTGCAGAGAACGTCAGTATAATCAGCAGCAAGAATGATACCGAGTCCAGACACAGTACCCCGGAACAGCCCAGGTTATCCCAACCCCACCTGTAAGTCCAAATGTAGCAGCTCTCCAGACATCAGAGTTTGTTCCTCAGCTGCAGCTCAAGGTTTCTGGTCCGGTGTGAGTCTGAAGTCCTCTTTACACAGACTGCTCCAGCCGGACTGGAGCGCCTTCATCCAACTGTTCCGCATGAATGCAATGGCAGCGTGAACGGGGCTCTGAGTTGTTTCAAGTGTGAGACAACTGTTAGCAGCTAGTACTAGGCAGCAGCAAATAGCAGTCAGCAGCGAGTAGCAGTGAGTAGCTAAAAGCAGCTAGTAGCCGTTAGCTCATGCAAATTACAACAAGGGCATACAAATATAGATGATGGGTTGACCTCAATACTTTAATTCGAAAGTTGTTTTTTTTGTCGCAGCGATTATTAATGACTCATTTCGTCGCACAGGAAAGGGAGGCGCTCGCTCCAGACTAGCCCGACCCCGTCCAGTGTCTCCAGTAAGACCACCCCTCTTCAAGCAGAAACTACAAGCAGAAAGAGCGCAAGCTCAGATACTAACAACGTATGGGGCCTTAAAAAGATATAAACAGTCATATTTATATCTCATCATCTTCTCTCTGACTCCTCGGTTCTGTTTCTGTAGCTCCAGGACGTAATACCAGTCAGTCAGAACCTGGACCCAGATGTGGAAAGACTCTTTAAGAAGAGCATCAAACGAGACCCGAGGACCGCTGGTTAGCATTGCTACATTAGCCACAAGCGCTACTTGTATCGTAGTTTAATTTCTGGTTTATCTTTATAACAAGGATGTGTGTCAACTCTGGACCTGCGAGATGGACCGGAACTAACCCAGACTGCAATGGGAAACAGGAGCAAATCAGTGCCAGGTCTAGAAATCCAGGTAACTATAGGTCTACAAGTACAGGTCGACACAGTTTTAGATATACAGGTGGCTACAGGTCTACATGTACAGACCTGTGATTACAAGTCTAAATGTACAGGGGACTACAGGTCTACTTGTACAGGTGACTACATGTACAGGTGACTACATGTACAGCTGACTACATTTACAGGTGACTACATGTACAGGTGACTACATGTACAGGTGACTACATGTACAGCTGACTACATGTACAGGTGACTTCATGTACAGGTGACTACATGTACAGGTGACTACATGTACAGGTGACTACATGTACATGTACATGTAGTCACATGTACATGTACATGTGACTACATGTACAGGTGACTACATGTACAGCTGACTACATGTACAGGTGACTACATGTACAGGTGACTACATGTACAGCTGACTACATGTACAGGTGACTACATGTACAGGTGACTACATGTACCGGTGACCACAAGCCTCCAAATCGGGTAACTACAGGCCTCCATATACAGGTGACTAGAGGTCTACATGTACAGCTGACTACAGGTCTACATGTACAGGTGACTTCAAGCCTCCATATACAGGTGACTACAGGTCTACCTGTGCAAGTGACTACAGGTCTACATGTACAGTTGACTACAGGTCTACCTGTAAAGGTGACTACAAGTCTACATGTACAGGTAACTACAGGTCTACATGTACAGGTGACTACAAGCCTCCAAATACAGGTAACTACAGGCCTCAGTATACAGGTGACTACAGGTCTACATATACAGGTGACTAAAGGTCTACATGTACAGGAGACTATAGGCCTCCATATACAGGTGACTACAGGTCTACATGTACAGGTGACTACAGGTCTACATGTACAGGAGACTTCAAATGTAGACGCACAGCTAACTACAGGCTTAAATGTACAGGTGACTACAAGCCTCCAAATACAAGTGACTACAGGTCTACATGTATATTTGAGTACAGGTCTAGATGTACAGGAGACTACAGGCCTACATGTACAGGTGACTACAGGTCTACATGTACAGGTGACTACAGGTCTACATGTACAGGAGCCTACAGGCCTATATGTACATGTGACTACAGGTCTAGACGTACAGGAGACTACAGGCCTACATGTACAGGTGACTACAGGTCTACATGTACAGGTGACTACAGGTCTACATGTACAGGAGCCTACAGGCCTATATGTACATGTGACTACAGGTCTAGACGTACAGGAGACTACAGGCCTACATGTACATGTGACTACAGGTCTACATGTACAGGTGACTACAGGTCTACATGTACAGGAGCCTACAGGCCTATATGTACATGTGACTACAGGTCTAGACGTACAGGAGACTACAGGCCTACATGTACATGTGACTACAGGTCTACATGTACAGGTGACTACAGGTCTACATGTACAGGAGCCTACAGGCCTATATGTACATGTGACTACAGGTCTAGACGTACAGGAGACTACAGGCCTACATGTACAGGAGCCTGCAGGCCTATATGTACATGTGACTACAGGTCTAAACATACAGGTCTAGACATACAGGTGACAACAGGTCTGACAACTTTCTGTTTTAAACTTCAACTAAAAAGGTGTTGATCTTAGACTGAATAATAAAACTATACTTAAGGTTATCTGACACCAGCAGATTCTCTGTTAAAGAGACTCTGTGCCCTTAGAGACTAAATCCATAAAACTACCCCAAAGAGATGCTGTGCCGGGACCTGAGAAGATCAGTTTGTGCTCAAAAACCCTCCAGTGTGGCGGCACTAAAGCAGTCCTGCAACATTTAGTCTGGAGCTCTAACACAGAGGTAGCAGAAACCAGGCGGGTCCCAGTAGTTTTAAGATCCAGACCTGTATGACTTGTTTGTTTGTTTTCTTTAATAACATCAACCTTTGTCTCTGATGGACCCTCTTAACATTTAATTAAAATCCAGCAGGAAGACAGAGAGGAAGACGAGGACATCGACAGCCTGGTCAATTTTCATAAGAACAAAATGGCTTCCAGCTCGTCCAGCCTGCTCAGCTCTAAGGTGAGATTGTTGATTGTAAGATGAGCAGCGGGAACTGATCACCTGACTCCAATCTGACTCTTAACTAAATGTTTCCATAGTTACCAAACTGACTTGATGGAGATGGAAAAAACATTCTGACCTCTACTGACTACACCTGACACACTTCCTAGTTACCCTTGAGTATTTCTTAGACACAGTGATCAGCCAAAACATTATAACAACTGAGAGGCGAAGTCGGGATAAAATTGATTATCTGGTTAGCATGGCTACCTGTCAGTGGGTGGGATAAATTATTATCCAGTCGCCATGGTTACATGTCAGTGGGTGGGATATATTAGGCAGCAGGTGAACATTTTGACCTGAAGTTGATGTTGGAAGCAAGAAATAGGGACCAGCGAGAGGATCTGAGAGACTTTGACAAGGACCAGACTGTGATGTCTAGAGGGCAGGGTCAGTACATCACCAGAACTGTAGGTCTTGTTGGATGTCCCTGGTCTGCAGTGTTTAGAACCTACTGAAATGAAGGAAGGACCACCGGTTGCAATGTTATGGCTGATCGGTGTTTATGATTTCTTTGTCCAAATATTAAATAAAGGTCACTCTGTCTTATATTAATGTAAGAAACGTGAATTAGTTCCTGAGCATTGATTGAGTTTGTGTGTTTTCGTCAGAGCACTCTGGGCAGCATGGCCAGTGTTTACAGTGGAGCTGGAGACTTTGACAGCGTAGAGGTGAGTGGAGAAGTCATCTTCTCCCTGAGATATGACCAGCACACCCAGGGCCTCCAGGTCTTCATCGAGGAGTGTCATGGTCTGGCCTGTGGCGACACCTCACGACAAACCTCCAACCCGTAAATATTAACCTGCAGCATGGCTCTACACATGAAGCAGAAACAAGAAGTAGACTTTCTCCAACTTTGGTGTTTAGATTTTTTCTGCCGAGCAAACACACGCACACATAGACACAAACACATAGATACACACTGACACACACACACACAAAGACACAAACAAACACACACTTACTCACATGCACGCACATAGATACTCACAAACATAGATACACACATAGGCTCACACGCACACACATAGGCTCACACACACATAGGCACACACTCACACGCGTACACACTCTCGCTCACACAGGCGTAGATACTCACACACAAAGACACACACTGTCACATTGTCAGTCCATTCAAATTAAAAAAGTAAACTGAGGGCTTTAAACGATGAAATTATGATCACTATTTAAAATAAAAAGTTCATATGTTAATCAGATCTATGGAGTCTCTGAACACCCTTAAGAATTAAAAAAAAAAACTCGAATAATATTTAAAAAGAACAACTAATCACTCCATTTTTCATTTCAAATCCATTTTTATCATTGTTGAACTTTCCACCCTTTAGGTTCTTTCCCGGTAGTTAATCAAATCACTCCAGCCTCATGGCTCACGGCTGGTAGTAGTGGTTAGGTGTGGGTTAGATGTAGATAAGAGGCTTCAGCGTTTACTGGATCATCTCAACCTCAAGGTGGTTCCTTCTGCAGGAGGGGGAAGGTCAATACACTTAGAGAGGATACGTGTGAAGCCCCACCTCTTTCTCACAGACGCCGCCTGATCTTTATTCGCTTGTGTGTTTCAGCTACGTCAAATGTTATCTACTCCCTGAAAAGTCTCGTCAGAGCAAGAGAAAGACCAGCACCAAGAGGAACACCATCAACCCAGTCTTTAAAGAAACTCTGAAGGTGAGGCTTCATGATCGACCTCACCACTGCTTATCGTTGTTGACTCAACGCACCCTGATTAGTAACCTTACGCCGTGTATGCTACAAACAAACCACACCCACACACACCAGCAGGTCCATGTTGACTTTGCAGATTAAATATAAATATTAAATATTGGTTTACTCCCAGGTTCCAACGCAGAGTCAAAGTAAAAACATCATGAACTCCGTCAGTTCAACCATATTGGAGAGTTTGGGAGCATGAACTGATCTTGTCAGGTCCCACCACACCATCTCAGTGGGGTTCAGGTCCAGACTTTGATTAGGAGACATTCAGAGTTTGACTTCCTCTTCTGCTGGGGATCATTGCATGACCTCAGAAGCCGATGACCTCACAGACCGCTACCCTCACTGACTGATGACCTGACATTCTCCTTCAGTAGAATCCATGTTTCCTTCAATGGTGGCGAATCGTCCTTGTCCTGGAGCTGCAGATCATCTCCACAACATTCCACTGCCACCTCCTATTTGACCGTAGGTCTGAAGTTCTTGTAGTGGAATACTGCGATTGGTTTCCACCAGATGGAAAGGGACTCCTGTCATCAAAGAGTTCAACTTTTTACTCATGAGTCCAGAGAAGATTTTAGGCCAATTTTGATGTTCTACTGGGTCAGCAGGGGTTTTTTCCTCACCAATCTCCCACGATGCCAATTTAATCAAGTGTCTTTGGAAAAGTGGAGACATGACCTCTGACCTTTATTGAGGAGAGAGGCCCACAGGTCAGTGGATGTTCTCTTTGGATCTTCTCTGACTTCCTGAACAAGCCCTCAACGTGTTCTTGGAGGAATTTTGGAAGGTGGTCCACTTCTGTGAAGGAACTATTGTTCCATGTCTTCTCCATGTGTGGATAATGTGTCTCACTGTGGATATGTGGAGTCCCAGAACCATAGAAACACATTTTAAGCCTTCCCAGACTGATGGATCTCAATCAATTTCTGGAACTTCTGTTGATTTTGGCATAGTGTGCTACTGGTGAGACCTAGGAGAACCTTCCTGCTTCTGAAGATGGTTCTCTGAATTGATTATGTGGTTGAACAGGGCTGTTGGTGTTCAGGTCAAAATGGGTGTAGTCCAGCTGGAACCAGTTCTTCATGCAGCTTGATAGGTTTTGGGATTATACAGGTTAATACAGGACTACATATTCAGGTGGTAAGGGGGCGGAGCCACTTTCAGGCAGTCTCAGCTGGTGTCAGAGAACCTTTATTGTTCTATACATAAAATTATGAATCAAACCCAGTGTTTTATGTTTAATCAGGTTGTTATAGGTTAGATTTAGTCTGAGGATCAGACACAGAAATAGAATCAGAAGATTCAAGTGGGGAAGCAGACTGATGCAGCTGAAATGATCTTTTCCACCAACAGTACTCCATCAGCCGCTCTCAGCTCTTCACCCGCTCCTTGTCGATCTCTGTCTGGCATCATGGTCGCCTCAGCCGCAACGCCTTCCTGGGAGAGGTGGAGATCCCTTTGGACTGCAGAGACCTGGACTCACCGTATGTGGACCGGGCTGCTCTCCTGGCAAAGGTACATTTCATGACGCTGCCGTGAATGCTTCCTAACTGCGCTCTTTGGCGTTTTCTTAGAAAGAAAGAAAACTTGTGTTTGCGGTCCGTCTCATGCAGCAGAACATTAATTGTCTCCTGGAGGAATGAAGATGAATGGACATTTGTGTCCATCAGTACACATTCCTCTTGTTCTCAGAGAATCTACTCCATAGAAGCCAAAAACTGCTCATGAGATCCTCATGATCTCGCTCTTATCAGTGCACTGATCAACCAGAACATTATGACCACCCACAGATGAGGTGATGGGTGTTTCTGGAGCACAGAATGGACCAAATAATTTAAACATCAACGAACAAGTGAGAGTCAAGAACAATACAACTTCTATAATAAGAAAGTAAGTTCCACTATGTGACGACAGCTAAAGGAGTAGAAATAATAGATCCAGGTGGGCTGTCTATTATTATTATTTATTATTTCTCCTCTATTATTTCTGAGGTATTTCTGAGGTGTCGGATGACAGAGATTAGTGTAGAAATAAAGGATAATATCCGTTGTGTTCCTCTGAGGTGAAATGAAAGTGATATAATTGAAATTATAAAGAAATTAAAAATGAAAACATCAAGCATCATCAAAACTTCAAATATTCAACATCCTGGTTTGATTAAACGTTTCATACCAGCCGAGAGGTTTAGCTCTTCATCATCCAGATTTCACGTCCGCATCTCCAGAAATGACCTCTAGTTTTTACGGTGTCCTTCGTGTACGCAGAGATTATGTTCTATGTGTTTCATGAATGTCGTATTTTTCTCCAACAGTCGGCCTCCTATCAGCCGCCCTCACCGTTTGCTCGGTACAGAGGAGATCTGGTCATCTCCCTGAAGTACATCACCCCTAATAAGACTACAACAGAGAGAAACAAAGGTGAAGCTGCGTGGTGAGGAGACCACCTTCTGAACAGGTTTGGTTTGATTTATTTCACCATCCGTGTCCTTCATCTCCTCCTCAGGGAAAAAGGGGGCGTCAGAGGTCGGAGGAGAACTTCACGTCTTGGTTAAAGAGGCCAACAATCTGATGCCGACCACAGTGGGCGGAACCACGGTCAGCTTTGTGAAAGGGTAGGTTTTCATCTCACACACTGTTTTTTCAGAATTAACCTTCTCTTGTAACCAACTCTATGGTTCCTCAGGTATTTGTTCCCAACTAGAGGAAAAAGCACAAAGAGGAAGACCCCGGTGGTGAAGAAGAACGTGAACCCCCACTACGACCACATCTTTGCATACAAGAGTGTGAATCTGGAGCAGCTGAAGGAGATGTGTCTGGAGATTACCGTCTGGCACAAAGAGATGATGAGCAACGAGTTCCTGGGAGGAGTCCGCCTCAGCGCCGGACATGGTGAATAAATCAATCAACCTCCTGGTCCTATCCCACAAAGACTGTATAGAATAACATGAACTTTGTGGTATTTCTATTAAATGTGATGCGGTAGTTATCAAAGACTCTCACAGCAAATTCACTGATTGTTTAGTTTCATGGTGTTTCTGTAATATAATGATGTCAGAGCCTTTGATCTAAAAACATCAGCTGAGGAAAGAAATACTGGATTTTCTTTTTGTTTAATCACAGATTACTGAAATTTAGTAACAGGTTACTCACACATAGTAACAGGTACAGTGTTACTGACACCAAGGGGATGCAGATACACCTGATAGTGGATATTTTGAGAATATGTGAAATGGATAATTAAATCACCAAAGTACAACATTGCCGGAATCAGCCAAGTGATTCTTGTAATTCCGACTGTATGTAAAATTACGCTTGTTAATGTTAACTTTCTTATACATGAAATTTATTATTTTGTAGTTCTACAATTTGGATAACCACAAACTTTGATTGAGCTTGACGTTTTTACTGATTTAAAACTTTTTAGCATATATTGAGTATTTTAAGCCTCTAAGCATCCAATGAGGTTGACTTGTAACGGACTCTGTGGTCTTCGCCTCCGCAGGTTCAGTGAAAGTAGGGAAAGAGGAGGTGGACATGGACTCTGTCGGAGAGGAGGTCAGCCTGTGGCAGAAGATGATGCAGTACCCCGACTCCTGGGCAGAGGGCGTACTTCCTCTGCGCTCCACTATGACCATGGACAAATGAGGGCGGCGCAGACCTGGACCCTCAGGAGAAATACAGAGGAAGGGAGAGGTAGAAGCTGTGGGACGTTAACCCACGGACTTACTTCAAGTTATTAGCGACTGAAGATTGATTGCTGATCCTAGGAACCTTGTTGAGGTCACCATCATCACCTCTGGTCTGAAACGCGGGGAGATTATGAAGAGAACAATGATGAAGTTTATTTTGTTTACCTATATACACTTTTACATTTTTCTGTCAGGATCTGGTTGATTATTTTGGCCTACATGATTGACATGTTAATAAAGTCATTTTTTTAAACTGCAAGAGTAAGGTTTTTGTCTGTAATGTAATTGTATTTGTTTACGCACCCAATTGACTCTCTGAAAGCAGGAGGATCATCTGAGGAACCGTTTAGCCTGGATGAGGTGTGAGTTTCACTGACTTACTGAAAATGGCCCAGAACACTTTAGACCTGACCTTTGGATCGGCTCAGTGTTGAAAATATGCCAAATGTATCACAAAACTACATTTTGGATTTTTTTTTTTTTAAATGCACTGACATTCAGTCTTTATTAAAATCCAGGTTGCATATGTAACGTATAATCATACACAGAAAATGGCATCATTTTTTATGTGTCAAAAAATAACACTCAAATATGGACAACAATTCATTAAAACATGCAATTAAATAAAATGTCTGTTTATTTTGATGCAAACCATAGAGATTTTCATCATACTATTTTTTTTTTTTAAATATATAAAGTGAAATAAATGTATAATAACTCATCTTCCTCAGTGTCTGTATTCAATTCTTCATCAAGCTTGTTGTCTAAACCCTGCGTAGAACTCATTGACCTGCTGGATTAAACCTTCGACTGACCTCATCCGTAGTTCTGTGTCTGATTAAACATCAGATAGGGAGACATCTCCTATAGGGAGAAACTTTCCTGACAGTGTAAAGTTGTAGGTGAAGTCCTGCTGTCCTCTGTCCTGATATTGTTTGGCTTCTTAATGTTTGGCGTCTCGCTTCATGTTTCCTTCACTGTCAATTGCTTTTTTTGTGAAATATTACAGGTTTGAGCCTTCATGTCAGAATAAAGATTTTCATATGAAGTTTCATCAACTTCAAATATCCACGATACAAAATATCCAGCAACAAATAACTTCACCATCATCTTCTTCTTCGTTGTTTTTTAGAGGGGAAGCGTTATTTCTAAATAGTCTGCTCTGGAGTAAAAGTTCAGCTTGACATTTATAGGCTACTGTACAAACATGGAAGAGGCTCCGCCCCCTCTGGAGACATGAAGGACTCATGCTAAACTAATCTAAACACAATGATTCTTTTTCCAGCTGATTATACACTACTAAAAATGTAGTTATGAACATTATATTCTATTTTTCAGAGAGGGACGCCCCTAAATTTTAAAGACTGCTCCTTTAATATTTATGTATTTACAGATCTCAATACATCAGCAGATTATACATATATATTTATAAATCTCACAGAATCTGAAAACACATTCACTGATCTCAGCATCATCACATATTGCTCCAGGAATGGCTCCACGGAGAGCTTTTTATATTTCATAGTCGCATAAGTCCCTGTTATTCTCCAGCAGCTCCCGCTCCTCCTCGTCCAACATGACGCCATCGATGTAGGAGAACAGCTGATCAGATGCCATCGGGGTGATGAAGCGCTCCTGGTCCAGCCCGAGCTTGTCCAGCAGAATCATACTGAAGTAGGACCTGGATATTCTGAATGTTTGTCTGCACAAAGACACAAACAACAATCTAAAATCAAAGTTTATCAATCATTAAAATAATATCTGTCAGGTCCACATTATTCCTGTTACAGCCTTCATCATAACATAACTTGATTTCGTAAATTGATTGATTTTTCCCTTTATCCAATAAGAATGTTTCTTTATATATCTGATTGGCCAAATTTCCCAGCATGCTTTGCGCTGGCCCAGTAACCGCAGAGCGCAGTGATTTCTGTGTAGCTGCAGAGAAGGATGAAGAGTTTCCAATGTGGAAAAAGTGAGCAGTGCCCCTTACTCATATTTCAGACTGGAAAGTCTTTGCCTCCTCTAGTCGGTAAATAATGCTGTCTTCTCTCTCAGGAGACGAAAAGCCAGATGTTTACCAGAGTCAGCTAGAAACTCTGGGTCCGCAGACTACCAGAGAAACCCACTGTGTGCTGCTGCTGATGGAGCATGGTGGAGTTTCTCTGACAGAATCAACCATAGACCTGAACTCACTGAGTGATGAAGTGTCTCTCTGTTACCTTAACCCATCTATGACCTCAGAGCTCAGCAGACTCTCTTTGATGCGTCCCGTCTCTTGCGGCGGAGATCCCAGCAGCTCGATCAGGGTCACACGCCGCAGGTCTAATCCACATTCTGATTTCTGAGGAGGAACGAAGCAGACAAGGTTTGAGGTTCTAATTCATCCTCATTATTTAAAGTGAGGAGCAGCAGAACAGTTCCTCACTTGTATCATGATGTTCTGGAGCCGGTAGTCCAGGTCAGACATGTCGGGCGCAGACAGGATCAGCAGCCGCCTCTTTTCATAGAACTGATCCAGGAAAGCAGCAACGGTCTTCACGTCTGATCTTATCTCCACGGCTGCAAAAAACACAAAAACAATCCTGAATTTATAACTTAATAATGTCGGAAGAATTCAACCACTGATCTTCACATCAAGGTGTTCCTCCTTCAGCAGCAACATCTGGAACCAAACCCGCCTGATAGCTGGAGATCAGTCTCTGTTGTAACTGGGGAGGAATCTTGGCCCACTCTTCTCTCCAGAACTGATCATTACAGCCACATTGGAGGATTTGTGAGCATGAACTGATCATCTCCATTCGCACCACGGCATCTCAGTGGGGTTCAGGTCCACACTTTGACTAAGAAATATTCAGAGGTGGACTTCCTCTTCTGCTGGGGATCATTCTCTCACTGCATGACTTCATAGACTGATGACCACACAGACTGATGACCTGACATTCTCTTTCAGAAGAATTCATGCTTCCCTCAATGATAGCGAGACGTCCTTGTCCTGAAGCAGCAGATCATCTTCACAACATTCCACATCACCTCCATGTTTGACCATCGGTCGGATTTTCTTCTAGTGGAATACTGTGTTTGATTTCCACCAAATGGAACGGGAAGTCTGTCTCATAACAGTTCAACTTTCCACTCATCAGTCCAGAGAAGATTCTCTCAGAGGCTCTGAGGGTCATCAAGGTGTGTTCTTGGTAAATTTAGACCAGCCTGATGTTCTACTGGGTCAGTAGTAGCTTATTCCTCACTTTTCTCCCATGATGCTATTTTAGTTCAGTGTCTTTGGAATAGTAGCATCATGACCTTTATTGAGGTGAGAGGTCTGCAGGTCCTTGGATCTTCTCTTTGGATCTTCTGCGATTTCCTGAATGAGCCCTCAACGTGTTCTTGAAGTTATTTTGAAAGGTGGTCCACCTCTGTGAAGGTTCATTCTTGTTCCATGTCTTCACCATGTGTAGATAATGTGTCTCACTGTGGATCTGTGGAGTCCCAGAAATTCAGAAATCATTTTGGAACCCTTTCCAGACTGATGGATCTCAATCACATTCTGGAATGTCTGTTTATTTTGTTATAGTGTTATACTGGTGAGACCCAGGAGCCAACTTCCTGCTTCTGAAGATTGGCTATTGAAGTGATGATGTCGTTGAACAGGGCTGGCAGTGATCAGTACTGGAATCAGTTCTTCATTCAGTTGGGTAGTTTCATGGATTTAGTGTATAAGAGGGCTGAGCCTCTTTCTAAGGGGGCTGAGCCTCTTTCACACAGAGTCAGCTGGTGTCAGAGAACCCTGATGGTTTTTATTTCTCTGCATGATTACACTCACGATGACATTCTGCAGGATCTCCATCCCAGTTACGTTGGAACTGACAGACGCGACTGGCTGCCCCCCTGCGTTCATATCCTCCGTCACAGTGGTATTCACAGGTAGCTCCGTAGTTGTTCCCGTCTGAGGAGCAGGTGAGGTATCCGTACAGAGGTGGATGCAGAGGTAGGCATCTTCTCACTGTAATGACAACACAGTGGGAATGATACTCACACTGCTGTGAGATAGAGTGAGGTAAAGTTCATCAGGATACGGATTTTTAGTCTTACCCTCAACACGTACGATAAACTTGCAGGCGGCTCTGTTCCTGGCCTGATCGTACACTTTATAAAGGATGATGTTTGCTCCCTCTTTAAAGTCGGAGCCCGGCTCCTGGCCCACTAAAATCACACTGCAGAGAGACGGGCGCAGTAAAGGAGGAGTGTTTGGACTCAGTAAAGCGGACAGGAAAGGAGGGAAGTTTTTCATACTCAAGTGATTTATCAGCAGTGTCTGTGGCAGCAGGGGTGTCCCAGGTCACCACTGCCGTGAGTTTTCCAGGGTCAGCAGCCTTGATTCTGGATGGAGGGCACTTGATCTTTGGAGGATCAGTATCTAAAATAAAAAAGGTTGGAAAATTACTGTAGTGTTCGAATGGTCGAGAGAAACTGTGTCCCATATTTGATCTTCTTCCTCTTAATCAGGGTTTGGTCCCGGTCACAGCAGGCTAAGAAGGGTATTCTAGATGTACCTCTCCCCAGCAACACTCTACAGCGCATTCCTGGAGGAGCCTGAGCCGTTCCCAGATCGGATGAGATATATAGTCCCTCCAGAGAGTTCTGGTCCACCCCAGGGTCTCCACCCAGTTGGACGTTCCAGGAAAACCCCCAAAGGGAGGCGTCCTGGAGTATCCTGATCAGATGATGAACCATCTCAGCTGATTCCTTTAGACAGGAGGAACAGCAACTCCACTCTGAGCTCCCTCCAGGTGTCTGCGCTCCTCACCTTATCTCTATGGATGAGTCCAGCCCCCCCATGAAGGAAGCTCACATCAGCCGTTTGTATCGTTGACCTCGAATAGAACAAGGACACAACTCTCATTTTGGTTCTAATGCGACCAGAAGGCCCGTAGCAATAGTACCCCCCAGAGGCCTCCCTGTTGAGAAAGGGTGGTAGGCCTTCTCCAAATCCACAAAACACATGTAGACTGAATGGACAAAGTCCTGTGACTCTAGTAAACCTGCAAGAGTGAAGTCAATTTTCTTCTTCCTGAAACTGAGGTTTGATGATCTGCTACAACACCGTGGACTTAATCTTCCCAGGAGCGCTGATAAGTGTGATTACCCTGTAACTGGAGAACACACCTTCTTGTCCCACTTTTTTAAAAGCTGAACCACCACATTCATTTGTGGTTTGTGGATAGTCTAAATGTAAAAGTGGCAGAAAGACTGAAAGTGAGTGTTACTGCATTCAGCCGGTACTTGTGAGTGTGAGCGATCTGACGCAGAATAAATATGAAACAGGATCCCGAGACAGGCGGTCTTCATTTAGGACCATGTTATGTTATGAGTCCATTTAAGCTCTAAAATGATATGCAGAATCAGACTTTGGATGTACCTGTGCAGACGGGCTGGGCTCCGCTCCACCATCCTCCATGCTGACAGATCCGTGAGTGTTCCCCCACAATGCGATAGCCAGGGTCACAGGTGAAGTCACACCTGGAGTCCACCACGAAGCCCTGAGTGCAGGTGTATCTGCCATGGGGGATAGTGTAGTGCACATGGCAACGCATCCCTGGAGGAGAGATTAGATAGACGGGTCAGAGACCGGATCATTGGGTTTGTCTCCATCAGAAGCTCAAGTCATCACAGCTGAGAAGACAGTCCCATTCTGAAAACTTCTTCAATGCAACCCACAAATCCCACAATTCACAGTAAAAAATGATAATTAGATTTTTATTCCCAAATCTGTTTCAGCGGTGAAGCAGGAGCATCATAATTTCTACTAAATGAATAAAACTTCTGTTACTATGACAACTACGAGCCTTGATTACCTAATTACCACAAACGCTCTTTCTGTGCTGGAACCTATACCTCAGCTGTTACCTCATGACCTCTAGCTGCTTCTTCGTGGTTTGACCGCAGGAAGCGCTGGTGAGATTCTCCATTGACCAAACTCTTACAGAACTCCGTGCATAAAATAAATGATGAGGGAATGCTGCTGGGATACATTTAACGATTCCTTTGGGGGGAAAAAACACCATTCAGACATGAGGCTAAAGGTGTAATATATCTGATTATATCTGATATATGATTCATCCTTTCATTTAGACACACTATTAAATCTTTAAAAGAGTCACAAAGCATTGGTCTTTCTGAGGAGAGTTCAACTTCTTACCTGCCTTTTAAATTTTTTATTCAGTTAGAAGTTGAATTTCCTAACATTTCCAGAATTTGTCATGTTTTAGTGTAGGTGACATCATCATTAGAGAGAAAAACAAGCTGGAAACATATAACAGTCTTCTCTCATTAACTTGCAGTCAATCCAACAACTGTCCCCCCACAATCATCATTTCATAGACAGATGCAGGACAATTTGGAAGAAAATAGAATTCAACCCCTTTTCTATGACAACAGTTTTTCTTTGCCTTTTAAAAACATTCCACAGTCAGATGGCAGCAATGTGAAAATGGTCCTCTGCACACAGGTCTGCAAAAATAATAAATGAAAAAAACCTACTGCTGAATGTTGCTAACACCAGGAAGATGGTGATGGAATTCAGGAAGGACAGAAAAACAAAATAAACACAGTGCATTCTGGGTAAGAACATTGAGGATAACAAATACCTGGGGTTGCTGATCATGTTTTCTCCAGAGCCTCATTTGTTTGGAGGTTTCCTTCTCTCTCCGAACCAGAGTAAGTCCAGCGGACACCAGGAGCTTTTTCTTCTGGTAGCCACTGGACTAACTCTTGGCTAAAAAGGCTAAACAAGTTTTATAAAAAGTGGACTTGAAGACTTGAAGTGACTTGAAGTCACTCAAACACCAGGAGGCAGGTCTGGTTGCAGATTCTACTTTCTTAGAAGATTAATAGATACTTTTTTCAAGACACATACTTCGGCAGTACGCTGTCCCAGACCAGCGTCGGCTGGCGAGGCACTGGATGGAACTCTTTCCCAACAGGCGGTATCCTCGGTCGCAGCTCATCTCACAGCGGGTTCCCAGCATGCTCCAGGCTGCCCCGCCTCGGGTGGAGCGACAGGTCACCTCACCATTGGTCAAACTCAGAGTATGACACCAATGAGGATCTGCATTTACAGAGGAACCAAATAATGAGGACAGCGATGATGTCGGAAGCAAAGCGGTGGGGACGTACTTCTAGAGGAAACAGCTCTGAGTCTCAAAACCACTTTGGACCACCTGCACCTGTAAAGTCTACCAGTACCACTATATTCCATCTGTACCTGTGTAGTCCATCCATACCACTGTAGTCCAAATGTACCAGTGTAGTCCAGCTGTACCTGTATCGTACACCTGTACTTCTGCAGTGTACCTCTAGCATTGTAGTCCAACTGTACCAGTGTAGTCCTCCTGTATCACTATAGTCTGCCTGGACTTCTGTAGTCCACCTGTACCACTGTAGTCCACCAGTATAATTGTAGCCAGCTGTACCACTGTAGTAGTCCTGTACCACTGTACTCCGACTTTACCAGTGATGTCTAACAGTATCACTGTAATCCACCTGTAAATCTTAAGTGCACTCGCACCAATGTAGTCCATCTGTATTACTGTAGTCCACCTGTATTACTGTAGTCCACCTGTACCAGTGTAGTCCATTATGTATATATAACCTGCACCAGTGTAGTCCACAGGTACCAATGTAGTCAACCTGTACCTGTGTAGTCCACTTGTACCGGTGTAGTCCACCTGTACCACTGTTGTCCACCTGAGGTTGAATTGTACCACCTGCACACCGGTTTAGGTGATGTAGTTCACCTGTACCTGTATAGTCCACCAGTATCACTGTAGCCACCTGCACCACTGTAGTCCATCTGTAACATTGTAGTCCACCTGTACATGTGGACACCAATGTAGTTCACCTATAATAATGTAGTCCACCAGTATCACTGTTATCCACCTGTACCACCGTTGTCAACTTGTACCTGTTTAGTCCATCTGTGCCATTGTAGTCCACCTGCACCTGTGTAGTCCGCTTGTACCACTGTAGTCCAACTGTACGCCTGTAGTCCTACTGTACTTCTGTAGTCCGACTATACCAGTGAAGTCCAACAGTATCACTGTAATCCACTTGTAAGTCTGTAGTCCACTCATAACAATGTAGTTCACCTATATTACTGTAGTCCACCTGTATCTCTGTAATCCACCTGTACCAGTGTAGTCCAGTACCTGTGTAGTCTACCTGTAAATATGTATTACCCCTGTACATGTGTAGTCCACCAGTATCACTGTTATCCACCTGTACCACCGTTGTCAACTTGTACATGTTTAGTCCATCTGTGCCATTGTAGTCCACCTGCACATGTGTAGTCCGCTTGTACCACTGTAGTCCAACTGTACGCCTGTAGTCCGACTGTACTACTGTAGTCGACTCTACCAGTGAAGTCCAACAGTATCACTGTAATCCACTTGTAAATCTGTAGTCCACTCATACCAATGTAGTTCACCTATATTACTGTAGTCCACCTGTATCTGTGTAGTCCAGTACCTGTGTAGTCAACCTGTAAATATGTATCACCCCTGTACATGTGTAGTCCACTTGTATCACTGTAGTCCACCTGTACTTGTTTAGTCCACCCATACCATTGTAGTCCAACTGTACCACGTGTACCTGTGTAGTCCAGCTGAGGTGTGTCGTCTCCTTCTGTGAGGTCAGGTGACGTCATCCCAGAGACGCCTGAAAAAACACAAAACTGTCAAACAACATGTAAAACGGTAAAGTTTTATTAATTTCTTTTGAGGTTATGGTTATGTTTTAGATTAACCTAACCTAACTTAAACTTAACTTAATTTTTTCTTTTGTTCTTGTCAGGACCCCCTTGAAAACAAGGTAAATCATTTCAAGGGGTTTATCCTTTCGAATAAACTGAATCAACAAAGTCAGACAGGACAAAAGTTTTTGATCCTTTTTACTTCAGTATCAGGAGAGATACTTTACATACACACACAAATCAGCCAAAATACTATAACCACTGAGAGGTGAAATCAGAATATCATTAACTGCTTACCATGGTTACTTGCCAGTTGGTGGGATACATTACCTAGTTACCATGGGTACCGGCCAATTGGTGGGATTTATCATATGGTTACTTGTCAGTGGGTGGGGATATATAACCTGGTTACCATGGGTACCAGTCAATGATTGGGATATATTACCTGGTTACCATGGGTAACGGTCAGTTGGTGGAATTTATATCTGGTTGCCATGGTTACTTGTCAATGGGTGGTCTATATATATCAGCTGGATTACACACTGATCTATATATATCAGGCAGCAGATGAACATTTTGTCCTGAAGTTGATGTTGGAAGGAGGCAAAATAGACCAGCGGGAAGATATGGTAGACTTTGACAAGACCAGATTGTGATGTCTAATGAACTGGGTCAAAACATATCCAGAACTGCAGGTCTTGTTGCTCACAAAAACGCATACAAACAATCTCAGCCATAAGATCTATTTTCCATAAAAATGCTTTCAGGTCATTTAAAAGTAAACACTATCAGTAATGGAAACTCCTCTCAACCTGAGCACAGAGAATCCCTGATGTACCCGAGGCAGTGGAACAAGAAGAGCTACAGGAGCAGTTCAAGGTTTAGAATTATTATACTACAGTCAGACACCATTTTAACTAAAACCCAGACAAAATAAAACCAAAACATTATTGTCAGTATCCTGTCCTGTTAACTTTTAGTCCTTAAATAGAGTCTTATTTCAGTTTCAAACTATTTTTTTCAGTTTTGTCAACACTTTCAACTTTATTTTTTGTTCAAGACCAATCTGTATTTTTCTTCAGGAGTTACTGGTTTTAGTTTGCTCAGCTAAATTAATTTATTTCAAATGAATCCTAGTAACCGGTGTGGAGCTACTTTAGCTCAGTGGGTGCAACAAGCTGTGACTCCTTAAGCGAGACCCTGAAACCTCAGCTCCATGGCTGATTCACAGGGGCTGCCCACTGTATTGCGTAACGTGATAAATAAAGGAAAAATTATTATTATCAAAAACAATCCTCCCTTTGTTTGGATGAGTGGTAAATGCTGTCAAAAGCTCTTTGAATGATTAACCCTTTTAATCAGAGCTTATGAAAGAAACACTCTTGAAATGTATCATTTAACTCTCATTATGGGAATAATAAACTCGGAACATAATATATAATATTAACCTGTTTTTTTTGTTTCATGGTGTTTCTGTAATATAATTATGTTAGAGCCTTTGACCTAAAAAAACCGAAATATTGTTATAATATTGCTATTTCACACAATTTAATGAATATTAACACAGTAAGAGATTACTCACATAGTAATAGATTAATCACACATAGTAACAGGTACAATGTTACTGACACTGAATAGCAATCATTTAAGGTCTTAACTGTCCACAGACAACTAATTAATGCAGATACACCTGATAGTTGTGGATATATTTTTCTCAGGCGAGGTTTAATTTAAAATATTTAAATATTTTATGAAACATTGTCTGTCCTTCTCGTTTCTCCTCAGGAGGACTGAGCTTCATTCTGATTATTCAAAACAGAATAAAACCTCTCCACTCTGGTCCTCCTGCTTCAGCAGTCGCGGCTGAGGAACATTTTACTTGAGAATGCCTTCATGTTTAGAACACCCCCTCCAGCAGCGTCTGAACTGCACTTCCTTGTTCCTCTGAACCACATTAAGTTCACTCTAACATCTCATTATCATGATGCATCACTGTTCGGGAAGCTGCTGCCACCAGAGTGTGGTTCAAAACCATCCTCAGTATTTTTCCTGGAATAAGTCAGATGTATGGTGGTAACATTTCACAATCCCTCCTCACTGAGGAAAAAAATATGCTGAGCTCCGCAGTCTGACGTTCTGCTCTGAGGAGCTCAGCAGTCTGAGGTTTTCGTATTTAAGTATGCCTTAGAGGTTCTTAACCAGCAGCAGGTTCACCCTGCTGCTTCCAGTTAGATACATCATGACAAACACAGCTCAGTGTGTTTAAATAATTGACATTATGAACAAAGAATCCTACTCAGTCTCTCCTCAGCACAAAGTCCTGCAGCAGGTTGCAGGTTTGAGTCCCACCACATGAAGCTGTGCTTGCTGTTTGAGTCACCAGGTTACAGGATTCATGTTTCTCTAATAACAGAGGTCACACCAGCCTCCTGTCAATCATCCTGTCATCACCTGAGCTTATGGGCGGAGCAAGTCTACCCCCAGTAATTAGACCCCAACTCAGCCTGCAGAGGAGCATCTGAGGAGTAAGATTGTTTCTAGACATTCATGGATTCTGGCCAGTTGCATTCTGGGAGATATTAAGTCGGAGCTTATTATCATCATTCCTGCAGAGTCAACATTTTCCTCACATCTGTTTTTAATCCAGCTGTTCCTGGCATCAAACTATTTCCTGACTGCGGAGGAGTTTTAGATGTTTCTCACATTTTCTATGACATGTACAACTTTTTAGAAAATAAGGACTTGGACTTGTACTTCTAACATCAAATAGTAATAATGAAAACAAACTGAATAAACTCACCTGTGAAGAATAAAATCAGCACAGCAACAAATCTGCTGAGGGTCATGACAGAAACAAAGATGAACCTCCTGGGAGTAAACCGTTTGCCTCTCTCAGATAAGATTAAATCCAAAAAATCAAAAAACAGGATAAAGTTAGACAAAAACAGGCTTAAATCCGGATTGGGTTTTCAACAAATGGTTCAAGACTGACGAGCTAGACTCTTCCTAGCTGGAGAGAAAAACCCCTCGGCAGCTCATGTAAATCCGGATCTTTCTGGGCGTCACAAACCACGTGGGGGCGCTAAAACCCTCCTCAGAGGAACCTCCCACCTCCGGAGGGCTGGGGAAAATACCAGCCCCCTCCTGGTTTGTTCTATTTCTGTCTGGATCCCTGATTAAGATGATCTTCTAACTAAATTGAACATAAAACAACCCGAGTAGACACAAAATATATGTTTTGAATGATAAATGTAATTTATCGACCAAAAAGGTTTCTCTTATAACCAGATTTATTGGTGTAATAAAGTATTTGCTCCCTCATCTTAAACACCTCAGTGTTCCTCCTACAGCAGCAAAATCTGGAACCTAACCCTCCTGATAGCTGGAGATCAGTCTTTGACATCACTGTAAAAGGAATTTTTTCACACTATCCTTTCCAAAACTACTTTGGTGCAGCCCCATCCAGAGGCAGTCAGACTGGACCACTGCAAAACTTGTAAGTTTGCTATTGATCCAATCAGAGATGGATTTTGGATTGGGATCAGCTTCCGATCCTCTCAGCATGACCCAGTTCTTGAGCCTCAACTCACAGGCTGATTAACTGACATTTACATTCAGAAATTTCTGCAAAAGAGCAGTATTCATATTTTGATCACTGCTGGCGTGTCGTTCTGGCCCTGAAGAACACAACATTCCATTGCCACCTGACGGTCTCTCATTCACCAACATTAAAACTTAGTGATATTGAACTTAGGATGTGTGACACAAAAAAATGAAAGATTTGCAGCAGCTTGGTAATTTTAGTCAAGTGACCATTATCATATAAAATGTTATATTATAACCCAGCCACTAAGGGGTTCA
Organism: Lophius piscatorius; assembly: GCA_009660295.1. Lineage (NCBI taxonomy): Eukaryota > Metazoa > Chordata > Actinopteri > Lophiiformes > Lophiidae > Lophius > Lophius piscatorius. Next base: position 695 of record VRLP01006188.1, on the reverse strand, counting down.
CAAGCAAGTGTAGTTCTAGTTCTGGTGGACGGTTATTTCAGCAAGGGCATCCGACGTGCACAGCGGGACATGAGGAAAGGCAGCAGTGTAGGGGTGAAAGTGGGAAAATGTTGGCACAATGGCAGAAAAAGGTAGAAACCAGGCTGTTATGGTGGAGAGGAGGAAAGTAGATACACTGTGTATCCAAGGGACCAGGCGGAAAGGCAGCCAGGCTAGAAGCATTGAATGAGGGTACAAACTGTTTTACCATGGAGTGGATGGGTGGAGAAATCGGGTAGGGGTGATCAAGGATTCTGGAGATGGAGAGAGAAAAAGGGGAAGACCCAGAAAAGATTGCTGGATGTGGGGAGAGAGGACTTGCAGTTGGTTGGTGTGACAGAGGAAGATTTAGAGGACAGGGCAAGATAATAATAATAATAATAATAATACATTTAATTTATAATGCACTTTACATTTGGATCAAATCTCAAAGTGCTACAAAGTAAAAGCAGATAAAAGCATCAATAAAAAATAAAATAATAACTATATAAAAGCCTTACCAAAAACCAACAATGTTAATTAAGGTTATAGATTCTGCTAAAAAGGAAAGTTGTAAGTCCTTTTTTAAATGTGTCAGTCGTCTGTGGAGCCCTGAGATGGTCAGGGAGGGCATTCCACAGACGAGGGGCAGCAGAACAGAAGGCCCGATCACCCAT
>VRLP01006187.1:0-30494 GCA_009660295.1 Lophius piscatorius | reverse complement strand
ACACACACACACACACACACACACACACACACACACACACACACACACACACACACACACACACACACACACACACACACACACACACACACACACACACACAGGTGGCAGTAATCTCCCTCTCCTCATGACTCAATCCGTCTTTCTGCCTCCAGGCCTTCGTAGCAGAACAGATTCAATTTGCCTCCATCAAAATGCAATTTCTCAGCTACGCCATCAAACTCCCCTCTGCTCCCCCCCTCCTCACCCCTTTCTCCTGACCTCTCTTTCCTCCTTCTCTACCCTTCCCACCTTCATATCCAGCACCTCCCTCCTCTCTCCTCCTTCCTCCCTCTTCCCCTCTCTGTGTTCATCACTTTCAATCCGTGCAGGTAGATCTTTCCCTGTAGGACCAGAACATCTAGTGTCGTTTTTCCCGGGATCATCAGGCTGCATTGACGGAACCTTTAACGCTCCAGGTCATAAAACCTCCATCTTCTTATAACCTTTCATCCCCAACCTGTGTGACGTCAGAGCATCTACCTGCTGGTACGTGGCTGGAGGAAGCTCTGCACCGACCTGCTGACGGTTACAAGGAACAGGTGATCCACAAGGAAAGAGGTGATCCACTTGGCAAAAGGTGATCCACCATGGAACAGGAGATCCATCAGGAGCATTGTTTTAATGAAATAGAACTTGAAAGAGCTTTGAGTTTAAAGAATAGTAAAAGTTGTGTTTTGTACGTTTTTTTTTTGTTTAAAAAAGAAGAAGGTGCGGGAACATATTGTCTAATACGGCTTTTATGTTATATGACGGTCCTTTTATGTTATATGACGGTCCTTGGAAGAGTAAGTTCTTCATTATGAATGACTATTGACTGCAGGTACTGCAGGAGAGGTCATCCAACCGTCCATCCAACCATTCATCCATCCATCCAACCAACCAACCAACCGTCCATCCATCCATCAACCTCTCCGTCCATCAATCATCCACCCAACCATCTATCCATCTGTCCACTCATCCATCCATCCATCCATCCATCCGTCCACCCATCTATCCGTTCATCGATCCATCCATCCATCCATCCGTCCGTCATCCGTCCAACCAACCATCCATCCGTCCAACCAACCATCCAGCCATCTATCCATCCATCCATCCATCTCTAATCTCCGGAGCAACCCTCTCCAGATCCTCCTGAAGGATTGTGGGTGTTCCCAGGCCACATATAAAATATCCCCCTTCCAGGAATTCTGGGTCTCCTCCCTGCTGGACGTGCCTGAAAATCTTAAAATGGGAGGCGCTGTGGAGGAATCCTGATCAGATGCCTGACCAACCTCACCTGGCTCCTTTCCTCGCGGAGGAGAACTCCAAGCGCCCTCCTACTCGACCTCTGCAGGTCTTCGCTAAGCTGAAAGCAGCCGCCCTGCAAAGGAAGCTCATTTCTGCTGAGTGCATAAGAATTTTTTATTTTCTTGAGCCTCTAAACATTAAAATAAATTGACTTCCTCCGCCTTCACTCCCCAGCTGCTGGGGGAATCTGAAGGCAGGAGAGGAAGGCCAGGTAGTTCTATTCCCCCCCCCCCCCGGGCTCTTTAAAAATGAAAACCTTCTGTTGGAAAATAAAACCTCATGGATGTATTCTACTCTGCAACAACTCACATGGAAACTAGAAGAAAAAGGATGAGTGGAGATAAATAAACCCATTTTCTCAAGGTCATTGGAGCGCATCCTGCTGCTGTTCCAGAGACGGAGCCGCGAGGCTCCAACGCCGCCAGCATGTTCCCACGTGAATCACCGCTAACAAAGACATACCGCCTCAAACGCCGCTCAGCAGATGGTGCGTGTGAGGCGGCGCCACGTCGCAGGAATGCAGAAGATCACGCAAAACAGCGCTGGTAGTTGGTCGACAGCAATAATGATGATGATAAAATTAACGGAATCTGGTTTCTTGTTTTTCTCGGATCCTAAGTCGGATCCTAAAAAAAATCTGTGAAAAAATGATTAGTTTCAGGTATTAGCCTGGCCCATCTGAGGTGCGATCCAGTTGGTAGCTGTGGTCTACCAGACCTGGACCCCCCACACAGATCTTGGGTTTTTCCTGGCTGCAGTTGCTCTCCCGGCGGACCGCGGCCATGTCGGCTCGTGTTCCGCTCCATCACACTGATGGGCGCTGACGGGGACATCTGAAGCTGCCTCACCGGCGTCCATCGACCGGCTCGTCATCAAGACTCCAAGGCATCGAAATGGATCTTCACACACAGCCGCACAAGCAGAAAAGCTCTTTTCAGTAGAACCTTCATTAGCGCAGAAAAATCAGCCGTGACTTCTTCCAGGTGGGGAAGAGGAAACTTTGATGGACTCCTTTGATCAGCAGTCTTACAACTGAATCATGAATCATTGTCATTCAACAACAAGTTACATCTTAAAATTAATAAGTTTAATTAATAATATTAGCATAAAGGGAACTTTAATTAAGCCTTCTATCTTCTACGGTGTATTTCACATGAACCCTTTGATGTCATCACCTTGGAAAAACAAATAAACAACTGACATTTCTTGCATATTTCATTTCTTTGCGGCATTTCGCAGTGCATTCTGGGACTTGTAGTATCTGTGGTGTTTTGCTCTGTTTACAAGGCGTCCAGTTATTATCGAGATTGGATGTCGTCTCGCGGGCCGGATACAATTATTCACTGGTGTCAAAACAAACACAGCATTCCACTAGGAGAACATCAGACCTACCATCAAACATGGAGTCTGCAGTGGAACGTTGTGGAGATGATCTTCTGCTTCAGCACCAGGACAACCCGGAAACAAGGATTCTACTCTTCGGCATTAAAAATTCTGAATAAATATCAGCTCATCAGTCTGTGATGTGAAGGTCAAGTGAAAACAAAGTCATGCGGATCCCGAGCAGAAGAGTAAGCCCCGCCTCTGAAGGACTCAAATTAAAGTTCTGGATTGGTCTCGCCTGAAAAGAACAGTGGGTCAATATTCCACCTCAGTGGTGTCGGAGGCTGATTCTGCAGATATCAGACGAGGGTGGGCGGAGATTGTTACTGCAGGAGATGGAATTACTGGATGCTGAGGTCAGGAGTTGTTCTAATGTTTCATGCATTAAATAAACCTTTAGCCTTATTTAATCAAACATTCTCATTTGAAAGTTGCATTTTATGTTAATTTATGTTGATTTTTATCGTGAAGTTCCGACAGTTCAGTACGAGATGCACCCAATAATAGAAGAAGTCAGGATTGGGTCCAGTTATTTCAAACAGCGCCTTACAGTTAATGTTTGTCCAGTAAACAATAAACAAAGCAAATCGATGGAAAAATGCAAAAGACTTATTATAATACTTTTATTAAAATGAAGTCATTGAGCTTCAGACGTTTCTTTACTTCTTCTCTTGCCTGAGGAACATCCTAACAGTTTCCTCCTGAGGGGATCCTTTTGTTTGTCAACCCTCCCACCTCTGCTGGATTTAAAGCAGGAGAAACTTTGGCTAATGGCAGTTTCACAGGCCGCCGCATAATGAGCTCTAACAGACGACTGCGGTGTTTTCAAGAGCGACTCTGCATCCTGTAGGAAAAACATCAGTGCCGCGCTGCTCACAGACACACACACACACACACACACAAGCACACACACGCACGCACGCACACACACACACACACACACAAGCACACACACGCACGCACGCACACACACACACACAAACAAGCACGAATGCACGCACGCACAAACGCGCACACACAAACTAACACACACGCGCAGAAACACACACACACACATAAACACACTCACTCACAGACGCACACACACACACACACACACACACACACACACACACACACACACACACACACAATCAATGGGACTCACACGCATGCACACAAGTACACAGACACACACATTCACCCACACACACAACCACACACTAAAATACTCATCTGCACACACTCACTCACTCACTCACAGACACACACACACACTCTCACACACAGTCAGACACACACACACACACAATCACACAAACGCACGTACTCACTCATTCATACACACACACACACACTCACCCACACGTACACACACACACACACATGCAATAAGGAGCTACTGGAGAGATTTTCTCAGCTTTGATGTTTCCCGGTGGACAGATCGTCACATGGGTCGAATCTTAAAGTTAAAGGCGTTTGGAGATTCTGTCCTGAGATGTGGGTCTTAGTTTATCGTTAGAAGAACGCAGATAGAAGAAGATCGTCACCAAACCGCCGCCTTTACAGCAAACAACGCCCGGGTTTAATGCCCACATCAAAACTCCCCTCCTCCTGATTATACCAGTGAACTTTTCAGCTGTTCCTCGAGACTGTCGGAAATATAAAGACGTGGAGCAGATCACTAATAATAATGAAAGAAAAAATATCACATATGTATCAGATATTTATCAGATATATATCAGAGACATAACGATGACATCAATCCAACATTGAAGTACATTTTTAATCATTTATTTCACTCTACAGTTGAGCAGAAATAATAGTTTATGTAACATTGGCCCTTCTCAGCCTCCGTACGTCTCCTCATCAACTCTACAGTTTCCAAGGACTCTCCTCCCGTTTTCAGTTTGTCTTCAGATAAAAAAAATATATAAATAAATAAAAGAAGAAAAATCAGCTGCCTGTCATAAACGAGCCGCCGAAGATCAAGCCTATTGAGTGTTTGTCCCGGTGACAAAAAAAGTGTGTGTGTGTGCGTGACGCCCCGCAGGAGTGATCTTCTGTTTGATGTGAGAGTGTCGCTGGAGATAAAAGCCCAACAAGCTACGAGCGGATTTGTGGCCGTCATCCCTGATGCTCTGTCTGACAACAATGGCGGCAGAAATGTTAAGGCAGCAAATATATTCCATATATCAGCATAATCTGAATCCCGAGGGTGGATCTGCTCTCTCCTCCGAGTCCAATTATAGAGTGTGTGTTCTGTGAGGCTGCGTTGGCCGATGCAGCCACCCCTCATCTTACTCACTCCGACACCCACACACTTACTTATACTCGGCTATAGAACGCCAAGGCTGCATGCACACACACACACACACACACACACACACACACACACACACACACACACGCACACACACACACACACACACACACGCACACGTGCCTGATGGTTTGTTAAGATTTAACAAGCCATGCTTTGCTGCTCGCTTTTGTTTGTCCTCCGTCTCATTTTCTCTTCCCTTGTTAGTTCAGGTAACGAGGCAGAAAAAAATGTCTTATTGTTGCAGCAGAGGGAGAGAAAAATCGCCAACTGACGCTCCTCATTCGCTCGCACCAGCGCCCGCCTCTCAGGAACGAAACAGGTTTGTGAACCGCGATCTGATTTGATCTGTCAGTCACGTTGACGACGTGGATGAAGGATGACCTCGCCGAATCAGACCAGCTTGTTCTAGACTGACGTCTGAGAGGGTGGAAAAGTGGATGAGGCCGAAAAGATACATGATAAATCGGACGCTTCTCACTTCTCATCCCGCAATCACGACATCATTTCTGTTTTGCTCTGTCTCCACTACGTCTCTATCCCCAGCAATGCTCTCCAGCTCATTGGCTATACAGTACGACTTGATCCCGATTCACGTTTTTAAATGAGCCCCAGGACTAACGATAAGGACGGCGTCAGTCCTTTGTCGTTTGTCGCGCAGTGAAAGCGGGGTCACGACGGCCGATAAGCACCCCCCCTGCAAGGGTCCGATGATCGGAAGCGTTTCTGGCGTTTCAGAAATCTTTTGGCAGGGTGTCAACTTGATCGGCTGACGTCGGCGCCTTCTTTTCTCACTGCCCATGTGAGAAGGGGCAGAGCGCCTCAGTTACCATGGCGACACGGCGCGTTGTCATAATAAAAATAGTAAGTAAGGTAGAAATTGCAGTTTGTTGTCAAAAAGAAAGGAAGAATAAGAGAGGTTCACAGCTGTCAGAGCTAGCTATAGAGTTAACACTCTATACAGTCAAACGTAGCTCGCTTACCCACAATTCTCTCTGCTAAATAGACCGGATAATCTGTCCACGGCATTCTAGACACCTTTGAGTCCAGACACGCCGAAAACTTTAAAAAAAAGAAAAAAGAAGACGTTTCGGCACACAGGACGTCAAAAACATAATCAAGGCAGCTGGTTTCTCTGTTGTTAGCATATTGCTTTTTTTTTGCTTCGGAGCTTTCAAACAAAACTTTATTGACAATCGCGAAAAAGCGACAACAGGCCGCAGAAGCCGAACGAGCTTCGGCAAACGTTTGATTCGTACAACCGTTTGGTAAAGCACATTTTGAGTCACTATTTATAACTGAAAAATGTAAATGAACATGTTTATAATATCGAGAGTGGCAGAAAGTATATGTTAAACAATAAGGGGCCGAGGATGGAGCCCTGGACGACACCACCGGTCAAAGGGGTCACAGAGGAGGAGACATTAACCACGACTATTGAGAAAATCCTATTTAATAAGAAGGACGTTTTTTGTTTTTATCTTTTTGTAGACTGTTAGGACTTAATAAACAGAATTATGTAACTTCATTCAACCAAAAAAGTCTAATAAGGGTCTAATAAGAGTTTTCTAAAAACGTCTTTTACCGAGAGGTTTTCACAGATTTACTTATAATGAAGGTAGTAAAGGTGAGCTAATCTAATTAAAACTGGCTTATTCCATAGAAGTCTGTTTTTTTACTTTTTAAAAATGTTTTTGTTTCATGGTCAACTTAGAGCGTCTAACATTTTAAATTATTAAATGAAATAAAATACGCAAAGAAATGATTTTCCCGTACCGACAACGTAACTCACCTGTTTGTCAAATTTTACAGAGCCGTCATAAATTACACGAAGATATTTGACAGCTGGTCAGGATGTTCCAAAAAACAAAACAAAGAAGAATCTTTTATTAAGATGTTAAAATTGAGAAAGTTTGTGATTTGATGTGTGAAAAAAAATGCAGCTTTTATAGATGCTCATCAGCGGCATAAATCACGTTGCATAAAAATTGGAGCCTCAGGGCAACAAATACATTAAGAAGAGGTTTGGATCCAAGATGGCGCCTTGGGGGATCCAACAGGAAGGTCGGGGCCTTGACGAGGAAAATTCACCAAAGCAAAGAGAAAAACTCCAGTCTGACAGAAACGACTCCAAAGAATGAAAAATCTAATCATCATCATCGTCTTCATTTTTCAATATTGGTTTCTGACCGGGAGAACGAAATACCAAAAAAAAACACGGACCTCCCTGAATATTCCATGATTCACCTTTAACCTACTGTATTGACGTGGCGAACATGAAAACATGGACTTCAGCTAAGGAACTAAATGTACGTGACAGAGATGAAGGTGACTGGACCCAAGAATGATGTGTTTTCAGTATTTTGTGGGGGGATCGTTCCAGTGAAGCTGTTTGGCTGACTGATAAGAGGGTCCCTCCACGTAATGACACCCAGTGGGACAAGTACATCGTTAGGTGACACGGACCCTCCTCCTCTCTGCCTCTCTCTCATGTCCCTCCTCACCTTCCTCTCTCAATTTGATTTATCTGTCACATCATGTGACACGCTGTCCTTCACCAGATATTTCTCACTTCCTTACTGCGCTAATCAGCCCCTCCCCCCCCTCCTTGAGTCCCTGGTGGGTTCAGGTGTGAATATCTCTCTCCATGAGAGTGAAGAAAAAAAAACACGACCTTAACACAGCGGTGTGTGTGTGTGTGTGTGTGTGTGTGTGTGTGTGTGTTTGTTCTATAGAGATTCTCAGGTAAGCGGGTTTAGACACACGGCTTGATTCCAAATAGATTCAGAAGTAACGCAATGTTGCGTGTAAACACTCCTTTCCGAAGAAAAAGTCCCTTTCCGATGAAATTTCATTCCTTTGCAAGGATGAAGTCTGAGTCCTTTCGGAAAGTCTTTCCGATATCCGGTCTCTGCATGTAAACGCTGTTTCTGAAAACTGTCTGATTGAGTTGTATCTGTTCATGCCCAGCGTCGTCACGTAATCATCCGGCTGAGTTTTTTCAGCGTCGTCACGCATTTTAAATACGCTTAAAAAACAGCACCGGTCTGCATCGCAGAGTGATTTACTCATCTCAACTTTGAAAAAGTCTAACGTAGTTGGACAGTTAGATTGACGAAAAGTCACTTCCGCCTAGCCCGCTTTGTCGTATTCTTCTTCTGGGCGCTTATCGGCGGTCAGCGCCAAGCTCATCGTAGCATCATCGCCACCTTATGAACGGGAGTGTGGATCGTCTGCGTGTGTCGGATAGCTGTTTCCGATAAGATGAGTCGATGCGTGTAAACAGGCAACCGACAATGCAATTCGGGAAGGTTTAGAAAAAGTAAACTCACCTAAAGTCAAAACTCTAATAAAGACAGATCATTTCTGTCTTGTTAGCATGTTGCTAACAAACAAACGTTTTTTCTGCCTCGGAGCTTTCAAACAAAACTTTATGGACAATTATAAATAGCGATAACAGGCTGCAGGAGCCGGACGGGGTCCGACAGTGTGAAGACTCCAAATGGTGAGCTCCCCCAAACGTTTGATTTGTACATTGTGAGTTGAAATGAAACGGCGGCGACTCTAAAGTCGAACGTTGTCCAGAGACGTTCTTTACTGACATTCATTGATGTTCCTGTCTGCGTTCACGTCTGATGAACAGAATCTGGAAAATGAACAACCAGAGTGCAATATTATTCCCAACTAGGCCCCAGGCTGCTGTTCCCCACAGTAAAGGTACAACCCTGAAAAGCCCCCAGTCCCCTGCGTTGAACAAGCAATCTTTTGGATCGAACTTCTCAAAGTCAACGTGTTAAAAAAAAAGTGTTTTTCTTTAAATAAAGCTCCCCCTAGTGGCACAGATTTAAAATGGACCTTTCCCAAAATCACTCCAGTTCTTCCTCGCTTCCTCGTCTATTTGGCTATAAAATTTGAAAATGATCCAAGAAATAGTTTTTATGTTATCGCGTTAACACGAAGAATCTTTGGCGGACTATAAATAGCAATTTTCACGTTTTGAACACTTTGCCTATCATTGTCTCAGAGAAATGTAACAGATTACAACTGATAATTTTAAGGGTCATTACAATGTTATTTAATAAACGTTTATCTAAAGATACAAAATAGATTCTAATTATTAGCAGGTAAATCTTTGTGGGTCTATCTGTACAGGTTTATTTCACACTTTTATAAATACTGAGTATAGGTAAAGCCATGGGGGAGGAGCCTGGGTCTATCTATAAGGTTTCAGTCCTTTCAAAATGATCAAACTTTTTTTTTCCCTCCCAAAATGAGGTGAAATAAAGTCCTGAAAGTGTTTCCTGAAGGTCCGAACCAATCCCCTAACCCTGGTTTGGGTTTTTGCTTGAATGTGTTCCTGTTCGTCCTTAGAAAAGAGAGTTTTCAGTGTGTTTGTGTTTTTTTTATGGTTGACCTTTACCACCACCACCATCCCGTCACCATCACCACCACCACCACCATCCCGTCACCATCACCACCACCACCACCACCACCATTAGGTGAGGGGTATTTGAGGTGTTATATTGCTGGTAATTGGGCGCAAACAACTCAATGTTTCAACTGAAACTTTCCTCCAGATGGATTTTTCTGTTTCCATGTTATCAGCAGCAAACTTCCGTCCAGCTTTTATCAGTTTTGTTTGCGTTTGCTTCCTAATTATGGCGCTGATTCAACTCTGCCATGCAATTTTATACTTTTTGTCGTTCACACGATAACTTTTGTTGCAATTTAGCCATTCTCTGACACGGCAACGGAGTTTTTGTGGCCTGAAAAGAGACAAACCTTTGGGAAGGGGTCCAAAGTGTTGCAACACGCAACAATTATGAAAACGTTGATGTCACAGCCCCACTTTTCTCGTGTTTGTATTTCGTTTTGTGACATATGGGACTTGTTTTGTGGAACCGTCTTGTTCCGTTTGTGCTGCTGACTCTGTCGGCTTTATTAACGCTCTTCAAGCAAACCGACTCAGCGGAGGCCGTCGTGACTTTCTGGATTCAGATTCAGGTCAGGGCCTCATCACATAACCTCCTCTCCCTCTGGAATCATATCTCACTCTCTCCATCTGTCTGTCTCTTAGCCATCTGACACCTTCTCTCTGTGAGCTACCCCCCCACCCGGTCCCTCCATCCCGGCACCACCTACCTGCCCGATTACCCATCCATGCGTTGTTCCCCCTCCCCTGTGGAACCAATCCCATTCACACCTCTGAGATATGATGGCTCGCATCATGTGGGTGTGAGATGGAGAGAGGGAGACTGACAGCTGGGGAGGGGCGGCGAGGCGGAGAGGGAACAGAACATCACGGGCAGAAAGGTAGAGATTTGGATTTGATGGACGTGGAGGACCGGTTTGTCCGACAGGCTGGTTTACTGCTGGGCAGAAATGTCAGACTGGTGTTTTTCTCCATTGTAAACAGTGAAACAGCTGGTTGAGTGATTTTATGTGAGATAATGTTTCACCCTTTAGAATCAGAATCAGAATCAGAATCAGAATCAGAAAACGCATCTAAGCAATCTAAGCATAAATAAAATAAGTGAATAAATAAAATTAAAATACACATCTACTGTGAGTTTAGACAAATGTAACAGAGGGAAGTTGAATTTTATGTGTTATTATGTAATAATGTTTTATTTAATGTTATAATAATGTAATAATGTTTTATTCACACATACACACGTACGTGTGCATAACATTCTTATTTATTCTGAAAACAAATAGATTTTTTTAGGGGATTCATGTGAGTAGAAGCATCCTCCTCACAGCGTGTTGAGTCGGTTTGTAGACACGTCCTCTTCCAGGCTGATGTCTAACATCTCCAGTCTCTTTAAACTTCTTCATTATTGATCTAACTGTTCAAACTGACATTTTGAACTGCTGAGAGATGTTCTTGTCTCCATTGAGAGATTTGTGCAGCTCTACAACTTTTCTTTGCCCCTCATTGCTGTGTCACCTCATATTTCTACCCCAGTCAAACATGAAGTCCACTTCAGAGTTCCTACTCAAAGAGATGAACCTAAAACTATCAAACAGGACTGGAAATATGCTTCAGGTAACTTTTAATCACAGGTATGTGATGATATCTCATTTTTTATGATATCATATTTTATGATTAATCTTTTTTAAAGGAGTACAGCATGTAGGATACGATATCCTCTTAACTTGGAAGAAAAACAAACAACGGTTGCTTTTGATGAGAGAAACATCAGAATCAGTTTTCACAACGGTGTTGAAATCCTGCAAACATGAAAAAACTCCCCAGGACTCAGAAGAGAAACATCAGGAAGCTCAAACAGAAAAACCTTTTGTCTGCTGTCCAGGGGATCTGGCAGCAAACCACCCCATTAGTGTTGGGTCCTGACATGTGTGTGTGTGTGTGTGTGTGTGTGTGTGTGTGTGTGTGTGTGTGTGCAGAGTTGCAGTAGTTTGCTATACTATCCACCTTCCCCGACTCCCCTCTCCTCCTTTAACATGGTGTTGCTAAGAAACCAAACACTCGTGTGTCTGTGTGTGAGAGAAACGTCTCTCACACACGTTTATAGTTACTGCTGGCATCCTGCTGGCTAACAGAACCAGTGTCAGTATTTCTTCACTCCAGCACCAACGGATCCAGTTTGGAAATCTGTTTCATTTTTCCTGCATATCGATTGGGCGTACGCAGGATGCCCCCCCCTGACGCGACCCTCCCCCCTTTTATCCGGGGCTTGGAACCTAACATTTATATTTATGTTTAATATTCAGATATTTTACTGAACATATGTTTCATGTTGCTGTAAATGTGAAAAAAAAAGTGACTTTAAAAATTTTACACCGCCTTTTAGACGTTTGTAGTAAAATGTGGGGAAAAAAAGTTGCTGCTACTTTAAAATACGTAATAATACAAACGTATTATACGTAATATTTGTCATATATTTGTTGCATCACACATCTGTGCGCTGTCCAGATTTTCAATAAGTACCATTGATTGATTGATTGATTGATTGATTGAAATGTTTAATTCGAATATGTAAAAAAACAACAACAATAATAATAGAATAAAACTCACTGATTGTATTCTTTTATTATTATATTCTATTATAAGGCAAATTTATGCAATATAATATCCAATATATATCATATTCAAAATCTGAGCCCACCTCCATCGCTTTACCTGCTGAAAAATACGTCTGCAAACTTTATTTTTAAACTGGCTTATGTTTGAAAATTAATGTGGAAATTTGTCGAATAGTTTTGTCGTAATTAGGTGAAAAATGCAAAAACTCCAATCGGAGTTTGCGACTTTTACAAGGATACGAGGATACGAGGATACGAGGATGCAGCAGAATCGAATGAGTTGCTTCTTCGGTTCCCCATCATTCCACTATATTTTGTAGAAACAGTTTTTATGTCACAAACATAAAAACAGTACATCTAAAAGTCCAACTAACAAAACGAAGAATTAGTGAAAACATTTACAAACCTCCACAAAAAAATTGTTATATTTGCTCCATTGTTTTTGCACAATAAGGGCAAAAGAATGTCAAAAGAAAACACCCACAAATCTCACAAGGTTACAAAAACAAAAAAAACAAACACTCATTTAACCAGGCTACCAAAATCTATAAAAACTAAATAAATAAATACATAACTCAAGGCCGAACAATCTCACACAGCTCCACAAACCGCTTGTTCTGGATACAGTTTAAATACTTCTGCTCTTTTATACTTAACATTAATACATTCTGTTAGGTAGAATTGGACCGAGCTTCTCTGCACACTCCAATACGATTCATATTTATCGGTTTGCACCTTCTCATGAATTTTCTGCGCGTACATATGAATTTGAAAAATTTTGCATTAATCTTTTCTTATCTCAAATACTGAAAAAGGAATTCCGGTCATTCGGAAGATTAATAAAAATCCTTGCATCAGCCTCTCTCTGGTTTTTCATCAAATTTATTTTGGTCTTTCATGGTCCGTCCTCCATTTATGAGAGTAAAGACAAAACCTCCTTTGTTATTGTTTCACAATAACAGTATTTCAAAATCTACTGCAAATATTTCTACAGTCACCTGATACCGCATGACTGCTGGCTAACTGATGGTTAATATCTGAGATATGATGGTTAATATCTGAGTTATGATGTTAATAACTGAGATACGATGGTTAATATCTGAGTTATGATGGTTAATATCTGAGATATGATGTTAATAACTGAAATATGATGGTTAATAACTGAGATATGATAGTTAATATCTGAGATCTGATGTTAATAACTGAGATATGATGGTTAATAACTGAGTTATGATGGTTATTAACTGAGTTATGATGTTAATAACTGTACTATGATGGTTAATAACTGAGTTATGATGGTTATTAACTGAGATATGATGGTTAATAACTGAGTTATGATGGTTATTAACTGTACTATGATGGTTATTAACTGAGATATGATGGTTAATAACTGAGTTATGATGGTTAATAACTGTACTATGATGGTTAATAACTGAGTTATGATGGTTAATATCTGAGTTATGATGTTAATAACTGAGTTACGATGGTTAATAACTGAGCTGTGATGTTTAATAACTGAGTTGTGATGGTTAATAACTGAGTTATGATGGTTAATATCTGAGTTATGATGGTTAATCACTGTGTTACGATGTTTAATAACTGAGCTGTGATGTTTAATAACTGAGCTGTGATGTTTAATAACTGAACTGTGATGTTTAATAACTGAGTTGTGATGTTTAATAACTGAGCTGAGTAAAACACAATATTTGTTTGATTTATACATTCCCACCTACACCTTGAGATCGTTTGACGACTGCAGCTCATTAGCTGTGAGCGACGCCCGAAAATAGATTTTTCTCTGGAGAGCCACTTTGTGCCGCTTCTAAAATTTTGCCTAATTTTAGTTTTTACCAGGGGAAAGGATGAGAGCGTGCCGCCGGGAGAGATGAGTGTCGACGCCGTGAAGAGTGATGAGTCACTTCAGTCTCATAAAGACCAGAGAGGAAAAAAGCAGAGCTGCCAAAGAAAGATGGATAAATGGTCAGTTTTTGAGGAGTGTGTGTTTGTGTGTGTGTTCACTGCTAACAGTTACAGGAAGGCAAAGTTGTGGCTTTTAAAGTACTTAAAATTTTGAACTAACAGCAAGTAAAACAACAAAAAAATACTTTTAATCTTACACTCAAAGCAGAAACGACGCAGATTTCTCACACCATCAAAGTCAAGAGATCCGCCGCGAAATCACGCCGGCCAACGCCGATGACACGAATGAAGATATATTGGTGCCTCTGTGTCGGTAGACAAAACTTTTAAAATGAACTTCTATTTGGTTGATGGAAGACAGGAAGTTCGTAAACAGTTAAAAATGTGGCGTTTTTTTCTCTCACATTTTTCCCTTTTTGTATCCCCGAAAAGTCAAGAATATTACTTTGTGTTAAGACGATAACTCAAAAACCATCTCATGGATCATTTTCAAATTGTATAACCACATAGCCCTTATTATGGGGAAGAATTGGATGGATTTGGTGAAAGGTCAGTTGTATATTCCCACCACTAGGAGGAGTATATCCTCCTATATATATAGTAGTTTATCCCAAAAATATTTTCAAAGCGTAATTCATCGACCGTTATTCTGATTTAGTCAGAATTCATCGCATATGAAACAAATTGAGCAGATCTGTCCTGTTTATATCATATTTCACTCTAATAGTTCATATTTTACTTGCTAAGGGGAGCTCTTTTTTGGGAAAACACTTTTTTTTGGACATAACTTCCTAACCGTCAGTTAGATTTTGTCCAAATTTGGTGCATATGGATCTACACAAAGAGTTCTATCGTATATATACATATATATATTTATATATATATATGTATATATTTGATGAAAATACAGTGTCTCATCCGTAAATATCCAACCATGAGTCCAATAGGTGTCTAATTTAGCTCCAATGAATCGACACAAGGAGATCTGTCTTGTTTTAGTCCTGAGCTCGGAAAAACGACTTAACTGTATTTGTCCTCATGACTGAGTCTCTACGGGATCCGATCCTAGAGCAGACTGCTGAATGTGAATGATTGTTTGTGTCTGTGTGTTGGCGATGATGGCAAGGTTGGACTTTAGCTCCCGCTCGTCCAGCTGGCACCGGATAAAAGACAAACAATCACAGGAACCGGTCCAACAGATGCGGTGGTTCTGACGAGTTGACACTTCATGCGGGCGACTCAAATTCAATTCCTGCTGTCGTCTCTTTTGGTTTTTCTATGAATTTGATAAATCACCAGATCTTTGCTACATTTGGGATTACGGTCAGGTGAACACACGTCATTTAATCAAATTACAAATGTTTAAAAAAATCTAGTTGTTCTGTCGTCACGACCTCAGGAGGTAAGATTTCACAACAACACAGTAAAAAACATCAAATGTCAAGAACAGAACCCAACCGGCACGAAACATTAAATGAAGGAGGGCTGCTGCCCCCCTTTGGTGGAAACATACAGTCACACCGGATTCTTCTTTTTTATTTCTCACATGGTTGTAAGATAAGACAAAATAAGAAAAGATAAACCTTTATTAGTCCCATAACGGGGAAATTGCAGGGTTACAGCAGCAAAGAGCGCACACACAGCAATAAAACAGAATAAAATACAAATATAAATATAAATACTACACTATAATATAAATATTACACTATAATATAAATATTATACTATACTAAAAGAATATAACATAGTAAAATATTACAATAAACTGGACTTATTGCACTATAATAGAGACATAATAGAAATATTACACTATACAATAATACAATAAACAATATAAAATAACAATATATACACTAAGAAATAAACAAGTGGCAATATTCATTGAATTAAATGTGAAATGTTGAATATTACACTCGTCCATAATGTAAAGTGGAAGTGAGGCGTGTGTGTTTGTGTGTGTTTGTGTGTGTTTGTGTGTGTGTTTAAAAAGTGTGTGTGTTTAAAAAGATAAAAAATTATTATCATGTTTTTGATGAAGAATCATAAACATAAAAATCAGATTTCCATCATGATCATTTCAATTTAGAAAAATATAAACTACAACTGGATCGTTGTAGTTTATATTTCAGATCAAACCATATTTCACATCTTTACCGAAGTTAGTAATTAAGTTCATATTACTTTAAATAATCTAAAAATAAACAAAAGGTCACTATGTTTTTGTTTTTTTTAACAAAACATTTTAATTTATTTCAAATTTAATTTCTTGCTGACCCTTTTAATAAAAAATATCAAAATTCTTCATCACGATTTGAAACAAGTAAAATTTTCTTCTATACTAAAGTTAATCTTTTTCTGAGTTCCTGACGTGTAAAAAGCACATAAGCACACTGAATATTCTTCGTCATACTTATTATGCCTTCATCTTCTATTCCTATCAGTGTGTGTGTGCTGTTATGTGTGAACCTTATTCAGCGTACATCACCATCTTCTTCTCTAGGTTTTGAGAAGATCCCCAAGCTGCATTTGAACATTGAACTCTTTTTGAAGGATTTCTGCGTAATTATACAACATATCTTCACTTCGCTGAGATTTTTCTTTGCATTAAACCGCAGCTTTTTTTTTGTTCTACCTACTTTATCGTAAAAACGCCATTCAATAACTAATTGAGGACATTCCTGCGGTGACTTTTCCCACTGATTCCTTTCATTCTTTCACCGGATCCGTCGTGCTTTCACCTAGAAACACCATTCAACCTTTAAAATGTTGAACATAGCCTTCATCTGTAACTGGTTCAATCCAGTTCTGTGTCATTTATAGTTTGTCTTCAAACTGACCATAAACATGTTGAGATTTTCAGAAATCATCAGATTTTTAAAACATTTTTTTTTGGTCATGTCGTTGCTTGAGTCGAGAGCAGATGAACGAGTCATCTGGAAATCCCGCAAAAACTGCCATAAATCCCACAATCACAACAGCAAAGCGATTACTTTTACATAAAAATGAAGGAGAATGTATCTTGCTTTGTTTAATACCAGGATGGAATCAAAGAACTTTGACCAACCTTTAGGAGAGAGAGAGAGAAACCTCGGGGCCCCAGATGTTCCACCAAACATCTCCATAGACAGCCATTCAAAAATTTCTCTTATCAGACTCTGACAAACTGCTTACAGACATCGATCAAGTTTAACCAAATACCACAAAACCTTATCTTAAAAACAGTAATATATGTTTAAAGGTTCACTGAGTAAGATTTAGTTGCTTGTTTTATTCTAGGTCTTTAGTCAGGAATGAAAGAATTTGTCGGCTGGTTTCGTAGCTGGTGGCTGAGTTTGGCTCCAGGTATCCTGATATCCTCATCCGGTCCCTCAAAGACTCACCTGCATCTTCATCAAGGCATAAAATCTTGTTATACCAAAATACATAGGAGGTGATGTTTGAAGCCGCGTCAATGCATTACCTATTCGTACCATTTTTTTTATTCATTATTATAAAACATTTTTGAATTAACGCAATCGCTACCCAATAGTTCTGTTACTATATTAATAGTTCATTTATTTGTGAAAAGGAAGCTTGAGCTCTAAGTTACGTGAAAAAAAAAAACATGCTTTTTTTTTTTTATTGCAATGATATATGTTATTTATTTATTTTTATAACCTTTATTTAACCAGGGTGAAAAACACACATTGAGATTTCCAATCTCTTTCTCAAGTGGGCCTCAGCCAAGAAAGCAGCTTTAGGTTACAGTTACAGTTAGCTATAATAATGTTTATTTCTAACAGCAGAAATGTGTAGCATAGTTTTAAAAAAATAACCCAAAAATGAAAATAATAAACAAGAACGTCAATAATGACACCTGCGTGACAAATGTTTCGTAATTAAAAGAATGGTTGTTGGGAACAACTTTCAGTATATTCAATAAAAGGACAAATGGAGGCAAACAACGATGAACTTTTGCAGCTTTTAGTGGAGCAACAGACCGATATTTCGACAGCTCACTCTGCCTCCATCAGAGTCGACTTTGATAAACACACAATCATATCGGCTGTTGAGATATTTGTCTGCTTGAACAATAAAAGCTAAGAGTTTATCAGTCTGCTCCGGTTCTTTAGTTTCGTGGTCCAGCATTTCAGGCCGTATGATTCGAGACTTTATAGTTGGATAGAGCGCGGTGAACTCACATTAGGGTCATCTTAAATCAGCAGCTGCATAGAAAACTGGTTCTGTTAAACCGGTTAATGTTTTACTTATTAGTTGCTAGACAGTTGCTAATTCCCCAGGAGTGGGAGAGTCAGGAAGTCACAAAAACCACGACAAACGCGTGAACGAAGGAAGTTTGGTACTTGCTTAAACCAAACTCTCAAAGAATGAAGGGGGGCAAAGAAAACAATAGGAGGTCGGGGTAGCGTAGCAGCAGCATACGCATTTACATTCTACGGATTAATTTAACTTCGCAGCTCGGCCAACTCACTATTTCCTCCTTTATTATGCCCCACCCTAAGAAAATAACGTGACAGAAGCTTAATAGCGATGTTTGCTTTTGTACTAATAGGTCATCCAGTATTAAACGTCATTGTATTCTAATCGCAGGGCGAGGAACGATCCATAATTAATTTGCTTTAATTTAGCATTTATGGAATTTTTAAATTATTGTAAGTGATGAAGAACTGGACTTAAATAGCGATGGATACGTTCCAAGTGTGTATGGTTCTGTAACTTACCAGCAGAATTTCTACTGCTTGGTGAAAACCGGGGGCTTTGCACTTCTTTTCTCACTTTTAAGGGAAAACACGATGTTGCTTTCACCACCCCCAGGAGCCGTCACTGCAAATCTCTGCTGAAATTGGTTTCTAGACAGACTCCTCCAGATTTCCCACTGATATTCTCAGACAAAAACGATAGATTTCAAGAAAAGACCCATAGTTAACCGATCTTTCCCCCCGTTTTGTTAACAACGTGGGATGTTGACAGCATGTGGAATCCATCCCGCCGGGTATTCATCAGGATTTATCACAACAAACAATCGAAGGATTGGACATCATTGTCCTCAACTGCGAGTAGGTCTCCACCGGAGCTGTGGAGGACACACAGAAGATTGCACCCAGATTAAATTCACCTGGCGTGTTTCTTGTAACGGTGACATCTTGGGGCTACGGTGGCTCAGGAGGTAGAGCGGCCGTCCACTCATCTGAATGTCAGTGGTTGGATACCCTGCTCCTCTTGTCTACATGTCCAAGTGTCTTTGAGCAAGATAAAGGATATGCTTTGGTGTGGCATGCTGACCTTTAATGTTACCCTTTGTCACTGGAAACATATATAACTGTTTGTGTGAACGGGTGAATGCTGACTCCTGTTGTAAAAGCACTTTGAGTAGTCGAGTAGACTACAAAAGCTCTATATAAGTGCACTCCGTTTACCATTCACCTTTAAACCTATTAACTCACCATACATTGATTAGTAGCCTGCATTTAAACATCATGTTTTACCGGTAAATGCTGCTGTCCTTAAAGAGCAGTAGAGCTTTCTCTACTGAGAAACTATCTTCATCCATCAGAAACACTAATTACTAGACAACTAAAGCCTCTCTTTCAAAGTATCATCACACAAATTCAGTTTGACAATACTGGCAGCAGTGGTGGAAGGAATATTCGGACCTTCCACTGAAGTAAAAGTAGAAAAATCCTCGTGTAGAAATATACTAAATCAGGAGATGTGATGCCTCCCACATAATAACCCTGAATGCATTTCTTCTAATCAGAAAGTTATAGGAGAAATTAAAATAAACCAAATGGACATTGAGGCACACATTCCTTAAATTATTTTTGTAATGCGGTGTCTTTATCAAGCTCTGCAATGTTAAATAATTTGTGTATTATATTTTATGCTAATGTTTGCCTCATTTGAAAATGAATCAACTTGACAGTTTATTTACATTTTGCTTAGGTCCGGTCCCTATTTGGACTTTGTTTTAATATCCGTTTTTGGCAAGGTTCCAGATGGCAACTTATCAGGAAGCAACTAATTGTACATCGTTAAATAACATTTAAAAAAAAAGAAAAAGATTGTGCATTTAATTTATGTATCCTAACAAGATTGCAGCATATTGGACATGGCACATATTGTGCAAATAATATATTGTGGGTAAAAAGGTAGGCAGTCCAGAAGGGAAAGAGGTTAAGGCAGACATTAAACATTGTTCTCTGACTGATATATTTTGGTTCCTGAAAATTTAATTAGGCTCCTAGATATGGCTCCTACATAAGCGAGACACATCGCTGTTTCCACCAGTGTCTCTCATGATTCTTCAAATGGATCAAGCTGACTGCTTGTGTTCAAATTTCGTATGCTAACTACGCTTGTCTAGCTAGCTAGTATGTAAGATGTTTCAGGGGCTGATATTTATGTATGGACGATTCCAACTGATGAGACTGACAGGACAAAGTCATTTGAGACTTGCTGAAAAGTACTTTTATGTGAAAGTGTTCCAAATATGTTGTCAGAACACATGATACAGGACATGCTAATTAAGAATTAGAACTGTTGAATATATGGTAACTTATATACAGTATTGTAACAAAAATCCCTGATAATTAGCCTTTCATTGATAAAACCGAGTGGGTTAAAGCGCCAAAAGTAGATAGGACTATGTTTCAAGGCAGAAATTCAAACAATAGTATGTTATTTGCTACGTACAATTGATATACATTAACTCTTATCTTAGCTTATCAGTGAGTTTAAAAAACCACACATTTTTTTGTCAGGTAATGGTCAGCTGGCAGCCAAACACAGCCACACCTCAGATTAACCCACGTTGTTCGTCAAGTGGGGGTGTAAAGACATATATTGAAATAAACTCGATAATTTTTTCTTATCAACAATTTATTCATTCATACAAGGAAAATAAATAAGATTTTTAATTCTTGTACATATTTGATGCCATTTACATAAATGGTTTGGTTGGTTTGTGCCATACTTTAGAAAAGCATATACCCCTACGCCGATGGTATCATCCAAAAGATAGTCACTTCATAAGTAACCCAACTTGTATGCATTTTCAACACAAACAGCCAACCCAATTGGTTCCGCTTGTGCTTTGGCTAGTTTGAGCAGTGAAAACGATCGCAATGGCAGGTCATGGAGAGCTAACTCCAACAGAGAATGCTAACCCCAAAATACAAAAGATAGCTGACAGCGTACGTACAGGAGATTAATTTCTGTTCTCAGGCCGTATTATTAAAACTTGTGTTTGGTTGTGATCTGCTTTTCATATCGTTGTTTCACAGGTAAAGGCTGAAGCAGAGGCTAAGAGTGGGAAGAATTACAAAGTTTTCACCGCTGTGACCTACCGGACGCAGCTTGTGGCTGGGATGAACTTCTTCATCAAGGTAACCATTAACTCCAACATATATGTAATATATTCAGAAACCTCATAACCTTGTGTGTTTTTATTCTTTAATTTCTCATATACACTTAACTCCACTGATTATACAAAGTATAATCACATATCAAACAATCTTTGTTACATTCACAGGTCCATGTGGGAGGAGACGACTATGTCCACCTGCGTGTTTATGAAAAACTTCCATCTGCTGGAGGAGGCATCGAGCTGAGTAACATTCAGGTCTCCAAGACCCTCCAGGACCCGATAGTGTATTTCTAAAGGGATTCCAAAGAAAACCAAGGACTTGTGCCTACAGTCCATCTTCACATAAAGCAAGTTCTTAAATCAAATTGGCTCATTATGTCAATGTTGTCCCTCCAAACTTGTAAAAACATACATGCATGTATTTGTAGCGTAGATCATGATGTTCACAGTCTGTCACAATGGAACTACTGTATGTTTTTACAGAATGAATAATAAAAGACTCTGACTTGTCGTCATTCTAATACGTCTTTCTGTGGTATCTGATTTATAAAACACTTTCAGGTCAGGTCTTCTTCTGTTCCAAAACAGTTCGAAATTCTGGCTTTGTCAGTCAGTGACATTAATAGGGGCATATACACCCCCTTCAGCTCGCCCCAAGGCAATTCATCATCTATTTGACATATTTTCTCCCTAAGTAGCTACAGAATTGATAAATATGGGTGATTTAAACATTGATTGGGAAAAAATAAAGTCACACAGCTTCAAAGATATGTGCAAAAATTTTAACTTAACACAATTAATAACAAAAAACAAAACATCCTGTAAATGTAAAATACAGCTCCAAATCCTCCCTGATAGATTTCCTTTTCACCAATATGTCCCAGAGGTACCCGTCCAGTTGTGTCTTCCCTCAAGATTTCACTGATCATTGCCCAATTGCCTGTATTAGGAATGTGAAGGTACCAAGCGCAAAGACACGCATTTTATCGAAATGGAACTTCAGGAACTTAAACACTAAGGGGTTCCTAAACGATTTCAATACATGTAACTTAGACAAACTTACTCTCATCCCACACCCACATCTGGCCCTCACCGATTCCTGCAACAACTTTAATTCTATGGCTGACAAACATGCTCCACTTAGGAAACTAGGCATTAAGGACTGACACACTGCCTGGTTCTCACACAAACTATCTGAGGTACCAAGAGGAACTCAGCATCGGCTAAAGATAGAAAAACTGAAGGTGCGTCAGATTGGACTCTGTTTAGACTGTTATGGAATAGATGCACTCCTACAATCAGGATATGATCTTCATATTATCTCAATTCCTTACAACTGAGTGCCGGTAACCCATCTAAATTCTGGGATATAGTTAAATCAATGAAGAATAATTCCATCGCTGCACTTCCCCTCAATTTACTGTCTAACTGTGGTCCCATAATTGACAAAACAGACATTTGTAATGCTTTTAATTCTCATTTAAATAACACAGGGCATTTATTTGATAATATGAATACAGAAATAACTTCCATCTCTGGATAGCATTATCAATCAGACATCTTTCAATCAAGAAAAGAGCTTTCATTTAATGGGAATCCTAGTAGTTTCTCTTTTAGGACACTATCTGAGGAGGCCGATAAATTAAATCGTCTCATTATGCAGCTTCAAAGATTTATTACTTTAGTTTGACGTAGAGGACTGCAAATGTTTCATATAGGTTATTTTAATATATTTTATTGGAATTATTTATCAATTTAATTGCTGGTATTGACGGCTGATGTTTTACTACACTGCCATTGTTTCATTGTTTTTAAATTTTTGTACAATCTTGGATTATTGTTTATAACCAGGGCATCATTTTATGGCTGATGTTTTTATTGCTTTTTTCTCCATTTCTATGGTTTTTAAATTTTCTCATGATTTAAAATTATTGTATGTAACCAGGGCACCATTGAAAAAGACACTCCGGTCTCAATGGATTTCTCTGTCTAAATAAAGGTTATAATAAATAATAATAATAATAAGAATATGTGTACAGGTGGCAAACATTGATTTAATGTATTTAAGGATTACTCTTATCCCTTTTGAGGCTTTTTCTGATCTACAATTGTGATAAAATAAGAGAATCTGACTTGGCTCTCCATTTCACACTGATAAAACCAAAGATTATTTCCATTGACACACTGATCAGTTCACAATTCATTAAAACTTTGGGTTTAAAATCTACTGTAGTATGCCTACTGGTAAATGAGACCTGAAGCCTTGTATCTGTTCAAAATATAACCAATTATATTCATCCCTCTATGGCATGGCGTTACACTCAGACGACAAACCACATTTTTGGCCCCCACACTACCTCTTTAATTCTTTTTAAATAACTTTATGCAAAAAAATATGTGAACATGCAGAAATATTGAAAGAGGCCTATTGTTGGTATCAAAAAAATTTTTATCTATTTTTTGTGAGCAAAGAAAAAACAATATACAACAGTATGACAAAATCTTATTTTTACCGTCAACTTCTGCCTTCTGCCTTCTGCCTGCTGGCTAACTGCCGCTGGTTATTGTGATGATAAATGTTTCCTTCAAAGGAAAAAAAACAAAAACTAGCAAAAAGTACTCAGAGGGCCTGATTTAATAAGTTCCCAAATAGCGAGTTCTAAATTGCGTGTGCATGCTAACAGATTTCAGTGAGGTTTGCGTATGGTTTGCAGGTGATTTACTAAGAATAATTGCTAGAATGACAACAGGTGCAATCATGGTGGAGGTGGTACTATTTAAATGAGGGTTTAGCATGTGTTACGGGTTTCTACCTTGGAGAGTTTGGACGGAGAGCAGAGTGACTGCATGGCGCAAAATTTAATTTAATGCCATGGAACTGGAGGTGTTAGCGGAAATGGCACATAAACAGATGCAAACATTAGGACGCAAACTTTTTTTTCCTGGATATATTACATTTGTTTACCATATTTGCAAATCCATTGCGCAGGAGGTGGTCGCTGTCTGTGGCACGAAAGCCTGAGTGGTCACGCCAAAGAGAGCCAACACCAGGGAGCTGGTCAGCTACAGAGGACCACCAGGCAGCTGTTCATTGCTGTATCTGGTCAGACGGAGGCCATCAGTGCCCTGGCAAGAGGGTTCGAAGATGGGGTAAAGACAGGGGTGGGTCTCTAAATCCAAGCAGTCCCACAATGGAGCAGAAAGGGAATGGAGAAGGAGGAGGACATTACAGACACACATGTGGCCAGTGGTCATTTTCCTCCTCCACGTCCATAGCATCATGTTCCATGCTCTGTTCGGCTCACCCCCAAAGCAACAAAAAATCAAAGGTATCAAAGGAACAAAGGTTTTAATAATGGACAGTTTCAAGAGAGCGCCTCGCCACATTGTGATATCTGTACTCGAAACGGCTTAGTGTTTTATTTTAAATGCTGCGTAATATGTAACATCAACTAAATGTAATCATTTGTAGGATATGCCAAAATCGTGCAAAACTCTCCATTTATTTTTTGCGCTATATTGCTAACAGACAGACAGACAGAAAGACACACAAGCAAACACGGGTGAAAAAATAATCTCAAGACTATTCTATGCATTTGGACTATTCTGAAGTTTCTAAAGATTACATTGAGAATCTTATAGTGTATAGTGGTACCTCCATTTACGAGTGCCTTGTTTTAATAGTATTTTGATTTACGAGCAAAGATTCTTCAACTCTCACTTTGCCTTGCTTTACGAGCGGGGATTTAATTTACGAGCATTTTTTTTTTTTGCTCATATCACGGATTTTTCCCGATAGGAGCCAGTATCTGTATCTCGTAAGAAACTTGCTTGGTAAACGAGTGCTCCGCCTTGGTTCACGAGCTTACTATTTAAACAAATCGAAAACGCAAGCGTGAGCTTCTTTTGTGCGCCCCAAGACAAGAGTGAATGGAAAATGATTTTTAATATGAATATTTTTGAGATATGGAATGAAATAATGGGGATTTCCAAACATTTGAATGGGGAAATTCGTTTCGGTTTACAAGTTTCTTGGTTTGAGTGCAAGGTCTCGGAACCAATTACGTTCATAAACGGAGGTACCACTGTATATGAATATATACAGATCATATAGTAAAATGATTCGTATAGACTTCCTCTTTTTGAGGTGTATTGCATCAGTTCCTTTTCCTCTCCCAGCCCACAACAGCCCATCCCAAGAAAAAAGGAACATCAAAGGAATCCAAGGAACAAAACAAGATGAGCCCCTAGCTCCCCCAAAAGGGACATCAAGGCTATCAAAGGAACAAAGGAACAACAATAATGGACACTAATACAAATAATAATAAGGGACGCTACTTCAAATGGTTTATTTTATTATTTTTAAATCCGTTGAAACACTTAACATCACTTAAATTTACCTCTGGGGAAAATTTCATGCAAACCCGTCCATTTGTTTTTCTGTAATCTTGCTAACAAACAGACAAGCCAGACAGCCAGACAGCCAGACAAACAAATGCAGGTGAACACATAATCTCCTCCCTTGGTGGAGATAATAAGTACTTCATCAGATTAGATAATTTCATTTGTAGTCAACACAATCTGAGACGGCACTGATATGCACCACTCCCTAACATCCTGGTTAGTAGGTGAGATATGATGGTTATTCCCCATAAGCCACTGACCACAAGTTAATTAATATTGACCGGGAGACTAAAGGCTATCAATCTAATCATACACACACACACACACACACAAACACACTCCTAACAGCCACACACATCCACACACACACACACACACACAAACACACTCCTAACAGCCACACACATCCACACACCCACAACCCCCCAAAAACACACTGGTTTTTAAGTTTTAAGGCGACTCAGGTTCGGATCATCACTCCCGGGGACGTCGCTTACTAATAATCATAATAATAATAATACATTTCATTTATAACTCACTTTACATTTGTATCAAATATCAAAGTGCTACAAAGTAAAAGCAGATAAAGGCATCAATAAAAAATATAATAATAATAATATAAAAATATTACCAAAAGCAGCAATGTTACTAGAGTGTCTACAAGTATGAATAAAATCAGGTAAACTCCCCTTTGGTTAGTTAGTCTAAACATCGCTTCAAATCTTTAAATTGATTAAATAATGTCGGAGAACTGTCTTGATTATGCACTTTTAACAGGGGCCCCACAAGGATCTGTGCTCAGCCCACTGCTCTTCACCCTGCTGACCCACGACTGAGTACAAGCCTATATCACCAACCAGATTATCAAGTTTGCGGACGACCCAACTGTGAACGATGAAGCCAACTACAGGAAGGAAGTGAGCCAACTGACCCAGTGGTGTAAAGACAACAATCTCTTCCTCAACGTGGAGAAATCCAAAGAGATTGTTGTCAACTTCAGGAGAGAACATTCACAGCACCCCCCACTGACAATTGACAATGCTGCATTGGTAAGGCTGGGCAGCACCAAGTTCTTGGGGGTGCACATCTCTGAGGACCTCTCCTGGACCGACAACACCACATCGCTGGCTAAGAAGGCTCAAATTCGCCTCTACTTCCTTTGCAAATTTAGGAGAGCACTAGTCCCACCCCCATCATGTGCTCCTTCTACTGGGGAATCATTGAGAGTGTCTTCACTGGCTGTATCACTGTGTGTTATGGAAGCTGCACTGCCTCCGGTCGGAAGTCACTGCAACGCATAGTGAACACAGCCAGCAAGATCATCGGTGCCCCTCTGGACATTTTCCACACCCGCTTCACCCGCAAAGTAAGCAGCATCGCCAATACACCTCCCAACCCTCCCACCCCTCAAACTCCTTCTTCAGTATCCTGCCTTCGGGCAGAAGGTACCGGAGCCTCGGGCCCGCTCCGCCAGACCGTACACCAGGCTGTCAGGATGCTCAACTCTGCCCACTATCCCCCCCTCTGCCCCCCGCCCCTGGACTGTAACACACCCACCACACAGAACGACTGCACCTCAGCTGCTTACATGCATATTACTGCTCGTTGCAAAACTCAATTGCACTGTAGTATTTCTATTGCACTACCAGCACTCTTGTATATAGGTAGTATTAAGTATTGTGTACATGTATATATATTTGTATATATATTTAGATTTATGTTATTTATGTATTTCATTTTTATCTTATTACATTTCTCAGGGGTATTTTATATATATTTTTTTTCTTCTTTATTTCTTAAGGAGAGAGAGAAACTCCATTAAAATTTTCTGGATATCCTGCTCGTATAGCAAAATTGACAAATAAGAATCTTGAATCTTGAAACTTGAATCTTGAATCTTGAATCTTGAATCTTATCATCTTCACACAGTTTCTTTTTGGTGCGAACCGCCAAATAGGGACCATCAAAATGACCATTTATGGAAGCGGAGTGTGTGTGGAACAGCGAGTGTTGTTGCAGTGTGTAAAATCTGGGGGTACCATTATGCACTTTTCACACCAAAAAACTCAAAGAAAAGGGTGACTTATGGGCCAAAGCAAAAACCAAACAGGCATTCTTATTTTGGCTCTTGTATTCTTTCTATATGGTTTTCCTTTTGGGAATCTCGATTTTGGTCCCCATGATGTTAGAGGTCCCCATGACGTGACTGTGTAAACAGAGTGTAAACCCCACAATGTAATGAATACCAGTGTTTGCGCGCACACATACACACACAGAAACACACACACAGACACACATAAACACACACACACACACACACACACAGACAGACAAACACAGTGAAACACTGTATTGTTTGATTTACACATTTTTACCCAGATTTGAGTGATATTGGGAACGACTGCAACACCTTAGCTGAGACGATCGCCTGAAAACAGGGGATAGAAAGAGAGCTGCAAAGAAAGACAATTTACGAAGATCTTTTAGTAATGAGTTAAACTATCCAACTGATAAAGAAGTTCTGGGGGGAAAAAATAATTAGTTAATTTTCTAAAGCAGCGTTTACACCAAACACAACACAAACTTCCAGTTCAATAGAAAGCAGCGATAACTCAAATTCCTGTAGGCTTATGTAAATAATGGAAATGGTGATATCCGTTGGAGATTCTTCACTTTAGCTGTTATCATTGTAGAGTAAAAATGTTGTGTTTCTACTAAAACCCCTTTTTTTTGCAGTTTAGGGATGGATACTGAAATTTCTTAAACAAAGCAAATGGGGCTTTTTAAATTTTTCTTAATAATATCCCTGAAAAGTTTGGGATATTATGGGAGCATCATTGCTGCTTCCGTAGCCGTACCTGCCGCCGCAGGTGTTACATATTTCATACCCACTGAGGAAGTTGATTGATTTGTGGAAAGACCAGTTGCATATATCCATCACTATGGAGAACTTTATATCCAAAAGATTTCTGAACTGGTCCAATTAAGTTGAAATTTAGTGTATATGAATTGATTATACAAGGTCTACTATATAACTATATCGTATGTTACTCTAATTGTTCATATTTTACACATTAGGGGTAGCTTTTTAACAAAAAACACTAAGTTTGGTTTCAATTTTGTCCAAATTTGTTGGTGGTTGTGATGGGTTACGCTTTGGAAAAGTTCCCAGTTTATCACAGTGGTGACAGATAGAGACAAACAACTATTCACACTCATGCAGAAAATTCCTTGGTGAATTCAGAAGTTCATATCATATGCCACAAATGAAACTATTAGGAAGAAAGAGAAAAGAAACTTGTGAACTCAATCACAGAGAGAACCCAACTTACCTTATTACATGGTTATATGTGGAGACGAACCCCACTCAACTGGCTTGCAACTTGCTGAGGGCAAAATTCGAAAATTTAAGCACATTAGAAAAGCAGTGGCTTTTGCAGGTGACATCAGGACACGTTAATGTTTACACTACGAAAGATATGAGGTCCAATGCATTCCAGATCTCCACGGCAAGTGTTTTGAGTCGTTATCTCGTGAATTTAACAATGTGTCTCACTGTCAACTAGCGCAAAACGCATTTTAAAACCAAGTCTAAATAAGATTGCAGATTTTGACATTCTGATAAAGTATTACTGTTGAATATATGGTAACTTATATTTGGTAACAAAAAACTCTGATAATTAGCCTTAATTATGGACAAAACTAAATGGGTGAAAGGGCCAAAAGTAGATTGGATTATGTATTAATAAAATAATAATTTGATACTTATAACTGACACGTAAATTAAGTCTTATCTTAGCTTATCAGTGAGTGTAAAATCCCACACGTTTTTTGTCCGGTAATGGTCAGCTGGCAACCAAACACAGCCACACCTCAGATTAACCCACTTTGTTCATTGTGAGGGGTGTAAAGATATATATTAAAATATAATCGAAAAAACTTTTTATCAACACTTTAATTATTTATACAAGGAATATAAATACGATTTTTAAGTAATTTACATATCGGATACCATTTGTATAATTTGTTCCGTGGTTTGTGCCACCTCTGGAAAACATATCCCCCTACGCCGATGGTATCATCCAAAAGATACAGCCACTTTATAAGTAGCCCAACTTTTATGAATTGACCACAGAAACAGCAGACCCAATCGGCTCCACCTGTTTTGCTAGTTCGAGCAGTGAAAACAGTCACAATGACATTACCCGGAGGGCTTATTCCAACAGAGAAGGCTAATGCCAAAATACAAAAGATAGCTGACAGCGTAAGTACAGGAAATTAATTTTATCACACTGTCTTCTATTTCACAAAACTGTTCTCAAACCATTATAATTAACACCTGTGTTTGGTTTTTCTGTCATATCATTTATTCACAGGTCAAGGCCGAAGCTGAAGCAATGAGTGGGAAGACTTACAAAGTTTTCACCGCTGTGTCCTACCGTTCACAGGTTGTGGCCGGGGTGAACTACTTCATCAAGGTAATCATTAATCCAATATCTATGTGATATATTCAGACACCTCAATCGAGATTGAGTGGATTTATATGTATATATCAATTGTGTTCCTCGGAATATATCCTCATACACACTTATTATTGTTTATTATTATAGTAAAAAAGGTTCTAAACTTGCTTTTTGTAATTCAGGCAAATTAGTTTGATAGTTAGAGTCATCCCGGGAGATAATTCTTTAAAACTCCTGCCCTTTTTCTGTCCTGCACTGCCTTTTTGGGCAAAGCCCT